>CAJDSM010035166.1:9085-20342 GCA_903981925.1 Ostrea lurida | reverse complement strand
CAAAGGTTATGCATCTAATCTTCCAATACCCATAAATGAACATTCATCAATTAAATAAAACTTGACAATACACATTTGCAGCAAAACTTTGATCCATAGTAGCCCCACCTACCCCGGGTCATGATTTGAACAAACTTGAATCTCACTATATCAGGAAGTTTCATATAAATTTCAACTTTTCTGGCCAGTGGTTCTTGAGATTTTTAAAACACAACCCTATTTTTGATTTTCATGATTATCTCCCCTTTGATGAGGGGTCTTTCATTTGAACAAACCTGAATTCCCTTTACCCAAGTATTTGTACCAAGTTTGGCTGAATTTACCAAGTGTTCTGGAGAAGAAGTTGAAATATGTGAAAATTAACGGACAGACCATGGAAAAAGGCCAATCAAGAAAAGTCCTACTTGAACGCTTTCATCAGTAAAAAAAATGTTCAATTGTTAATGGATGACATATGACAACCAATTGAATAAATAGGTCACCTGAGTTTACCTAAAAACCATATACACCTTATAAAACACTAAACTTGTAACAGAAACATAAGATTTCCCATAATTTTCAAATAAGAATTTATTTCAATGTTACCTTGTTAGTGAACATATCCCTAACGCAATCAACTTCATTGATCTTCTTAACATTGATAATGCAGACATACAGTAAATACCCAATTACACCTCACACCCTTTCACTTCTATAACTGAGTAAATAAAAGGAAATCTTATTCTACAACAGAGATCATTATGAAACTGAAAGTAAATATAAATTTACGAGGTGAAAAATCTTAAATCCACACAAGTGCACCGACACAGTACATGATAATACTCCAAACTATCAATTAAAAATTTTAACATCTGCAAAAAAAAATAAAAAACAAATGCATAGATGAAAAGCATTCATACATACATACAGTAAATAAATACAAAATACACACATTTCAATACATAGTCATTCTGCTTACATTATAAATAGTTCTCTCTCTCTCTCTCTCTCTCTGTCTCTCTCTCTCTCTCTCTCTCTTCTCTCTCTCTCTCTCTCTCTCTCTCTCTCTCTCTCTCTCTCTCTCTCCTCTCTCTCTCTCTCTCTCTCTCTCAGATAAGAGATCCTGAAAACATTACAACTACAAATTACACCCTTTCACTTCTTTTTCCAAGTCATTAATTCATTCAAACCTTGCAAATTCATGCAAACCTGCAAGTACAATTCTTTGAATGCTGCAAAAAGCTATCCAGCACAATATTCCTGACAGGAGCGGAACCCATGTCCTCTTTCTTGCCATCAACATCTGCCTTGCTGTCCTTTAAAACAATCCCTGCTCTACATGAGATTGAAGATGCTGTTTTGTGGGAAGGACGCCGACTTCTCCAGTCTGGGTTTCTTTGCCACAGGCTTCTGCTGCTTTGGTTTGTGGGTTTTTCTTACTTTTCCCTCTGAAGGAGCAGGCATTGCATCCTACAATTTATTCAATAGGAAGCTACAGGAGCATGAAGAACCAACATTCTATTTTTAGACCAAAGAGATATATCCCAGCAAATCAACCTTTCTCCAATCCAATCTATCTATCCTCTCCACTTGTATGTGGATTCATAACCTCTAAAGTAATAAAATGAACAATTTGTGTTTTCCTCATGAGCGATAACTCGAGACAACAAACCTGTGTATTTGTGTCCTTGTCCTGAGCGATCACTTGAAAGACAAAGTTCCTGGAATTTCTTGGTCCAGTGGGATTAGCAGACGTCTTTGTGAGCTCAGCAATCTTCGCAAGTGTTTCTTTGTTTCTTCCAAGGAATGAACCTTTTTTCTGCATCTGCAAAAAATAAAGAGTTAACAAGTGTTTACTATCCAGGCGACCTAGCAAAGTATGCAGAATAGAAGTTCTTGCAAATAAAAAGCAATTTACTGTGGAATCATTTTAATTCGTGGGGTCAATGTTTGTGGGTAACCAAAATTTTGCTCATTTGTGGGGACTTAATTTCATGGGTAATTGATAAATAATGTGAACGGCGTAATATTTATAAAGATGGAAAGGAAAACAAAACACGTTTGTGAGGATATAAATTTGTGGGTAAGAGTGACCCACGAAATCCACGAACAATGATGATTCCACAGTATAGCAATTTCCTCTACTTGCTTTCAGTATACTTACCGATTGCTTAAAAATAGTATTCACCACCGTCTGTGGTGCATTTTCTTTGCTGATGATCTTCTTCATTGATGGCTTCTTCAGTGGCCCACTTTCTGAATCTTAATAAAATCACATAGATCTCTATAACTTCTTTTGCACAAACCAAAACAAACAAAATAATACTAAATTTATTGGATATTTTCTGAATTTTAATGACTGATTGTTGATAAACCTTGAATTGAGTGAATAAAATTCTATTACACAAAGAATGGATATCATCAGCGCACTCTTACATTGGGGAGGATCATATTTCAACAAAATAGCAAATTCTACACAGCAGAAATATCTATCAAACATACTACTTCTCTTCAAAAAAACTTTTCCAAATTTCAAGAACTGGCTGTTTTCATCTTCATTTTTGTCTTTTTCCTGCAAAGTAAACATGACTCAAATAGAAACTCCAGATTGATGTTTCCTTATAGATACCAAATCCACCTCTTTCTTACAAATCTGTATCAGAGTACATTGATTTCCTTATGACTGTTGGCCCTCCACAAAGATCTATAGCACTAAATGAACGTATCGAATATACTAAGTGACCGGGGGAATTCCTACACAGCCAATTACAACTTGCCTCTTGTTCCTGTAAAAACTTCTCCCTCTCGTATCTCTCCTGCCTCCATTTGTAATCCTGATCAATTTCTTCGATGTTTTCACCATCGGAATCCTCATTAAACATGTCCTGCTGGGTATCATCATCTACAATGGATCAACATCATGGATTTGAATTCGTTATCCTTTCGTATCTTGGGAGGATATAGATTTTTTTAGTGGCATGTTGTGACAGCAAATCCATGAAAGACAGGTGACTTATGTCTAAACTGTGGTCTGACCAAACGAGATTCAGGACTAGTGGTAGATTTGATGTTCTAAACCCTGTGGGCTGCTGACCAAGATTCAGACACGGAGAATTGGATGTTTCAACACCTGTGCCTCTGACACCAATAGAGATCAGACAGTAGAGATTGGATTGTTCTAAACCTGTGGGCCTGACCAAGAGATCAGACAGTAGATTGGATGTTCTAACCTGTGGGTCCTGACCCAAAGAGATCAGACAGGTAGAGTTGGATGTTCTAAACCTGTGGGTCTGACCAAGAGGATCAGACAGGTAGATTGGATGTTCTAAAACCTGTGGGTCTGACCAAGAGATCAGACAGTGAAGATTGGATGCTTCTAAATCTGTGGGTCTGACCAAGAGATCAGACAGGAGATTGGATGTTCTAAACCTGTGGGTCTGACCAAGAGAACAGACAGGTAGATTGGATGTTTCTAAACCTGTGGGTCTGACCAAAGAGATCAGACAGGTACGAATTGATGTTCTAAACCTGTGGGTCTGACCAAGAGTCAACAGGAATTGGATGGTTCTTAAACCTGTGGTCTGACCAAGAGATCAGACAGGATAGATTGGATGTTCTAAACCTTGTGTTCTGACCAAAGATCAGACAAGAAGATTGGATGTTCTAAACCTGTGGGTCTGACCAAGAGATCAGACAGGTAGTTGGATGTTTCTAAACTGTGGGGCTGACCAAGAAGATCAGACAGGTAAGATTGGATGTTCTAAAACCGTGGGGTCTGACCAAGAGATCAACAGGAGATTGGATTTCTAAACTGTGGGTGACCAAGAGATCAGACAGAGATAATGGATGTTCTTAAAACCTGTGGGTCTGACCAAGAGATCAGACAGGTAGATTGATGTTCTAAACCTGTGGGTCTGACCAAGAGATCAGACAGTAATTTATGTTCAACCTGGTGGTCTGACAAGAGATCAGACAGAGATTGATTTCTAAACCTGTGGTGCTGACCAAGAGATTCAGACAGGAGATTGGATGTTCTAAACACTGTGGGTCTGACCAAGAGATCAGACAGGTAGATTGGATGTTCTAAACCTGTGGTCGACCAAGAGATCAACAGGTAGATTGGATGTTCTAAACCTGTGGTCTGACCAAGAATCAGACAGGAATTGGAGTTCTAAACCTGTGGGTCTGACCAAAGATCAGACAGGGTAAGATTGGATGTTCTAAACCTGTGGTTCTGACCAAAGAGATCAGACAGGTAGATTGGTATGTTCTAAACCTGTGGGGGTCTGGACCAAGAGATCAGACAGGAATATTGATTTTCTAAACCTGTGTCTGACCAAGAGATCAGACAGGAGATTGAGATGTTCCTAAACCTTGGTCGACCAAGAGATCAGACAGGTTAGATTGTTCTAAACCTGTGGTCTGACCAATAAGATCTCAGACAGGTCATTAATGTTCTAAACCTGTGGGTTCTGACCAAGAATCAGACAGTGATTGATGTTCTAGAACCTGGGGATTCTTGACCAAGAGAATCAGACAGGAAGAATTGGAGATTTCTAAACCGTGGGTTCGAACCAGAGATCAGACAGTGAGTATTGTACTTTCTAAACTTGGGTGCTGACCAATGAACAGCATAGATGGTATGTTCTGTAGAACCTGTGTGCGGTTGACCAAGAGATCAGTCAGTTAATTGATTTCGTTAAACGCTCTAGGTTTGACCAAGTGACAGACAGGCGTTAACGAGATGTAACAGGAGTGAAAACAGCTTATGTTGGGTCCTCAAAATAAAAGTTTTTTTTCCCAGTGGTGTCCCACTTGCTCAATAATATATATGTATTTATTGAAGCATGCTGTAATCAGCATTACTCCTATAGATTCCTTGAAACAGACTATTTAATGAGACAGAAAAGTAATTCAGATTAATTCTTAAAGCAAAGATTGTGAAACTTGAATAACTTCTTCCCTCCATTTGAAATCCAGGTGTTCATGTAGGAAACATAATCAGGCTGTCATCAAGTTGGGAAGCGATTCTCTAGTTATCATTTACACAATAATTGTAGTAAATTATACAATTCCATTAGCGTCAGTAAGGATCAGCTATATTTCTAACCTACTTATGAAATCCAACTCCTATCAGTATGGGTTCTCTAGTTGTACAAAGTGTGGAAATGTGATGATCACATTGTTTATGAGTTCTCCCATACAAGTAGTTCTAATTAATTATTTAATCATTTGCTGGAGCTAAATAGATTTGACTTGCTCCATTGAGGAGTACACAGGACAAGATGATTTCTAGTGATCTGGGAATCAGAGTCAATGGTCTGCTTAACTGGACAGTGATAAAAGTAGCATTTGAGGCCTTATTTTTTCCTTGTAAGACAAGAGTTTTAAAGACTTGAAGCCACAAAGTTCTGATGGCATGCAAATGTGGAAATGACCACAATTTATCAGGGGTCAAAAGGTCAATTAAACCAAGCATAAATGGCTATGAAGTCACAAAAGCTACAATTGGGTCTAAAGTTGATACTGAAATAATTCAGCTTACATTTATAGTGAGTAAACAAAATAAGGATTATTTCAAGTGAATTTGGGATCAATAGTAAAGCAAAGTGAAAAATGGTTTAAGGCTTTTAAAGTGTTTTCTTTCATAACTAGGGTCACTATATAATGTACTTTATATTCAGATTCGTATTTGATGAAGATGCTTCATATCAATTTTGTGTTAAAAGTGAAATGGACAGTTTCTACGCCACCAGCAATTTCCCTTCAGTTTTAGTCACCATATGTCACAAACAGACTTGTGTGTGTGTGTATGTGTGTGTGTGTGTGTGTGTGTGTATGTATGTGTCTGTCTGTATGTGTATTAGTTCGAGTCACCAGTCAGACAACTGACATTTACAGTGTACAAACCCTTCAATCTTCTGACAATTACTTGAGGTTATCTACTAGCCCTACAGAGAACGAAATGCATCACTTTTTTGAAAATAAATGAAGCGTATAATAGATTTTTATAGATATATATGATTTAAACATAACATGTTACTCCACTTAAACCTCCTGATCGACCTTGACCTTCACTGTGAAGGTCACGCATCTGGTAAGTACATCTCTTGAATCTCATTAGTTCTCTCTTGTCTGCATCTATGAACTTGTTTTTCTTAAAAAACAGGGATCATGTTTCATGTAAAACATTTTTAATTTTGATGAAAGAATGATATATTCTCCAAGTTTTGGCTTCATAAGTTGGCTGAATATTTAGAATCTGAACTTATTGATCTCACAACACAGAACAGCAAGCGTCGACTGCTGCCAATTATAAGCGTTTCACCTGTGTGACCGGGACCAGCCTAATTTTGTATGCAAAAACATCTTGTTAAGTTGAACAATGGTAAATGAATATATGCTCTTACATAACTGAACAACAAAACTTTTCAGAATCTTCCATGTCGAATGAATGATGTTAATCAGTAATCTGGGAACTCTGAGCACGTTTTTAGACTCAGACTCTGTGCTCTGATCATTATAAAACTGATATCGAATTATCTCATACTCAAGGAGCTCATGCTCAAGTTTTTTTGAGTATGCTCTGAGTGTAGTCAATAAGACATGGCTGTGCATAGATAATATATCCAGTACAGATACGAGTATAAGATAGTAATGTTGACATCATAGTTGTACTCGATAAGAACATGGCTGTGCATAGATATAATATATCGGTACAGAGTCTAATCTAGGTGTGAGTTATCAGTACTGTAAAAGTTATATAACCTCCAGGTCAGTGTTCAGACATCACTACTAATACAATTAAACACAGGCAAAATCTGTTTGTGATGTCAACGTTTCATGTATAGATATACCATCATGACTAAATCCATTCTTTAGCTGAATCCATCAAATATGCCAACACAACTTATACTAGATTTTCAGCTCGTACTATATAACTGAGTTTGCTGAATCACTACATCACTACAGTAGCTCTGTCCACTTATACTACTTACAGTTGAGTCTCTGTGCTTGAACTATTACAGTGAGCCCTTCATTTCATATAGCTACAGTAAAGTGAGCCCTGTCTATTTCAGTAGCTTACAGTAGAACAGGTGAGCCCTGTCATTCTCGTACTTACAGGTGAACCCTGACATTTCGTACTACAGGTGAGCCCCTATTTCATAGCTACAGTAACAGTAAGCCCTGTCATTTCGTATTATACAGGTGAGCCGTCATTCTACTACATTCGTGGAGCCCTGTCATTTCACTTACAGGTGACCTGACATTTCAGTAGCTTACAGGTGAGCTGCCCTTACATTTCTACTGTACAGGTGAGCCCCGACCTTGGTTCTCAGTTCTTCCCAGTGCCCACTTGATCTTTGTCTCCCTCTTCCATTTCCAGAATGTCTCCTCTTCTGCCAAATCCAGATTCTCATCACCTGTCATATTCACTTCCTGCAATAGAGTGAAAGTTTTAAGACAACATCATTGATGCTGGAATATATAACATTCTTATGTCTATGAAGACCCTCAAAAAACAAGAATGTTCAGAAAATAAATGCCCCCATGTGCAAATCCAAAATAGGCTTTCCTGTTCAATATTTATGAAATCGGTGCTTTGTACAAGGCAAAACTAATCATTAACAATAAGGGGAAAATACCCATTTCATCATGATTAGAGTCAAAGTTTGACCAAAAAAAAAAAATTTGGTTGCTATCAGAGCAAGTGGTCAAAAGATATTGACAGCACCCACATGGGTTAAGATAAGTGGTTTGACCTTGACCTTTGACCTGAAAATCAAATAGGGATCATTTATCTCTTAAGTAAAACCACTTGTACCCAGTATGTTTATGAAAACAATGGGTCAAATAGTGCAAACACATGGGTTAAGACAGCAGTATATGAAACTCGACTTTAGTGACCTGAGAAATCAATAGATCATACACCTCTAAGACACACCTATGCCAATTTGGTGATATCAACACAGGGGTCAATAATATTAAGCGCAACACCAAACATAAGGTAAGAACCAGTGATTTGCCTTGACCTTGTGACCTGAAAATCAATGATCATACACTTCTCAAAGGTCAAACCCTGTTTACCAAGTTTGGTTGTTATCAAGCAATGGATCAAAAGATATTGAGCGACAACACCAACACATAGGTTAAGACCAGTGCTTTGACCTTGAGCGTGACTGAAAATCAAGTAGGATCATCCACCTGTAAGACAATCTTTGTACCAAGTTTGGTTGTTATCAAACAAAGGGGTCAAAAGATATTGACGTGGACCAACAACATTGCAGATTCCAGAACAACTGACTAGGTGCAAAATCATAGCCCCCTTTGTTCAAAGGGAAGGCATACAAAAAAAGTTTACTGTTGAATACTCGCCTGGAGATTTGTCCAGACACAGAGGGACAAAGGAAAATGAATCCTTCATTAGTAGAGGCTCGCCAAGTCCTAGACACGAACTTTTCCAGAGGTGAATTCCTATCCTCTCCACACAAGTAAATAATGAAATAATTATTTTCTTCACATTTTATCGACTGTTAGGCATAAATTCGGAGCTTTGAATTAATCAAATCCTTATTGAACTTTAATGCACACAACTATAAGACAGGCAGAAAGAGCATACCCAAAAGATGTTATACACTGTAAAGTGAAACTAAAATCTCAAGGTGTCCACCAGAAAGCTTATCTCTCAAATTAAATTTAAAAGAGAAACAAAAATGATATTATCTTCACGTAACGTAACATAAATTATAGAAAATATGTGACGTCACAATTAATGTTCCGGTGGTTGAGGTGTGAGATAATAAACTCTCACCATCGTTTGTCTCTGTCCTCATAGCTGGGTAAGAAGTCCGTCTTCACACTGGTGATAAGTACGAGAAAAACACCATATAACCATCAAATCCCATCATACAATTTGACATAGAACCCAATCCCATCAATTTTATTACTGAAAAACATACAAAATGCTGGCATCATTATAAACTTAATACTGATCCTGACAATTCAGCTTCTGCTTCACAAACTCTCTTCGAATTTTCACTGTTAAGTAAGATGAAATACATAATTTAAAAAAAAATAAAAGTATACAGAGCTGCATAACTCTCTTGGCCTTTCAATGAACATCATTAGATAATTCTAAATCTCAATCGTCCTTCATGAACTAATGACAGAGCCAGACTATTACCAGACCCGCGTTTATTCACGACCAGTAAATCTGTAAACTTGCTCATGGAGGTCGAGATCCTTTCACTGGTCTCTCGAATCTCTCATCATCTCGTCTTCATTATCCTCTCGTATCACTGAAACACATCCTACAACAAGAACACAATAATATAGTTTAAAAACTTTCCCATGTTTCATCTCCTCTCTCGCACATAATAATGTCATAATATCAAAAGCATAAGTCCTTCGTCTCATCCGTAACTCTCATATCCAATTGACAATATCTCGCCAGATCTAAGAATCTCTGGTTGGCCTTTTACACTAGTAGATATTTATTAAAAATAATACTTTCATTTTATATAACAATCCACAACCTTCTGCAGAACTCGACCATAGCTTGACCATCAGTGGAAGACTTCTCACAAGTTCATTGTAATGACCAGTGTTCTCCAAAAGATTTTTCTTATAACATTAACATGTCAAACTGCTTCCCAGCCTTAAAACCCGTAAGTTCATGATTTGAACCAACTGTTGCATCTTCACTATTTTCAGGAATGCTTTCAAATACATTCAGCTTTATAGCCCCAGTGGGTTCTTTTGATGACACAGTCCTATTAATTACATTTTGTAATGATCGGTCCCTTTTGAAAGAGGGCATTAGCCCTTATTATGGATCAACTTGAATCCGCCTCCCAAAGGATGATTTGTAGACCAAGTTTGAATTGAAAGTGGCCACTTGGTTCTGGAGATAAAAAGACGAAAACCAAAGAAATACACCTGATGCTGGCCTGGACACAGAACATAGGGCAAAGTTTGATCAGAAAAGCTCTATCTAAAACTTTGGCTCAGGTGAGCTAAAAAGGACATGTGCATCTCTACAATAACAAAGTTCAAAGAGTGCTTAACAACAAACCTTAATAGACTGTTATAATATATCATTTATGCTATGTACAAATGATCAAGTTCACATGTGTAGTTTGTCCATTGATTACAAATTTATAGGATTTAACTTAACAAAGAGGCTTTGATAAACATAATCACTCAGAAATAAGACTACACAAGGAAAAGACATGCTAAATATTAACATCTTCTTAAAATTAACAAAATTCTTAAATATGTGAAGAAGGATGGACATAATTGGGACAAAATTAATCTAGCTTCGCAAGAATAACAAGAGGCCATGGCCACATCGCTCACCTGAGTCACCTCCCTGGCCAGCAGTTGGTGATTAGATAAAGGCATTTTCAAGTTTTCCTTAATTACTACCCAGCTTCTGGAGAAGAAATTTATGCAAAACTTTGATCCCCGTATTGGCCTAGCCCATACCCCAGGAGGTATGATCTGATCAAAATTTGTTCTACTCTACATCAGAAAGCTTTAAGGTAAAATGTTGTCTTTTGGTCTAAACAATTTTTAATAATTATATTCAAATTGTAAAACTTTGATCCCTATTGTGCTCCAACCATACCCTGGGTCATATTTGAAACAAACTTGAATTCTCCACAATATCAGAAAGCTTTCATATACAATTTCAGCTTTTCTGGTCCAGTTTCTTAAGAAACGATTTTTAAAGATTTCCCTATAAATACACAGTCAAAACTTGGATCCCCTATTTGCCCCAAAGTACCCCAGCGGTCATTATTTGAAACCAAACTTGAATCCTCTCACTATATCAGGGAGCATTCAATAAATTTCAGTTTTCTGCCCCGAGTTGTTCTTGGAAAAATTTCAAGACACCACTCCATATTGCATTTACGTGATTATCTCCCTTTGATGGCTGTCCTCATTTGACAAACTTGATCCCCTATCTACCCAAGGATATTTTGTACAAGTTTGGTCAGAATTTGCCCTCTCTTCTTGAGAAAATTCGATAATGTGAAATGTGAACAGCAGACAGACGACGGACAAAAGGCGTATCAGAATAGCTCACTTCGCGCCGTCGGCTCAGTTGAGCTAAAATATGAAATGTAAATCTTACCACAAAAATCCAATTTACTTCATGTGGATTCATCAATGATGGCATATACATAATAAAACACAGCTTGTTAGGATGGCTGTGACTCATCTAGAATTGACAGATCATTAGAGGTAATCAGGCCCAATCTTCTCTTCTTTT
>CAJDSM010035163.1:0-19610 GCA_903981925.1 Ostrea lurida | reverse complement strand
ACACAATTTTATGAGGAGTTATGCTTATATAAGATTGCGCCTGCCAAATCTTATCTATCATTCTTAAACTGAACAAAAGAATGGCACAGATACCAGGTAGTGAGTCTGTTGATTTGTCCATATGAAAAATCGCAATTGTATTCTGCGAAGGGAACGGTTTCGACCTAGTCAAGGTGCCGCAGGAACGCAGCCCGTGGCAAAAAACTATTGTGGCGTGTCAATATAATCATCAGCAAAATGTTCGCAGAGGTGAGGGGGTTGAAGATTAAGAAACTTGTATAAGGATAAGGAATGGCAGAGATCTGGCATGATGGGGCCAAAATAAGAAAGGAAAACACATTCCTCTTCGATTTAATACAAGATCTCAAAATTGAGGGAGAGAATTGGGACGATGAACTTTGGGAGCAGTGCTTTAAAAATAGTGTATAGAAACTATTTCCGCTGGAAATTAGTACTTACCAAGTATTGTGAGCGCAAGGCTGAGGGGGGAATGTGGCATGAGGAATTGTGGGGAGCCATGGCTCGAAAACAGTGGTGAGAAACATTTCGTTGGACAATACCCCTCCAAGACGTGCTACCCAAAGATTGGGGGAGAGAATTGGGATTAAGAAATAATAGAAATAACTAATCTTTTCGTGTGTGTCGAACTGTAAATAGTGATTATTTAATAAGTTTTTTTTTTTTTATAACAATTTTAAATAAACATGTTAAATTTAAAGTTCTTATTTGATTTCAAAATTGTTTGTTTATATTGTTTGTTTGTTTGTTTTTTTTGTTTTGTTTTTTTTGTTGGTGTGTATATGTGCCGCCGGATTACGACGTATTACATGCAAGAAGGAGGAGATTATCTGCATCTTGTCAGGCTGTCTCGAATTAAGTGAATATTTGGAACTTAGAGGTAATGAAGAGGTGATTTTTAGATTAATTTTTCAGAATGTATTTTCTGATTTTATTTTTTTTTTACTACGCTTTATATACCCATCCGCCCCCCGGATATATATTTCTTGCAGTTGTTGAAAATTAAATATCGGGGGTTTGAGTAAGCCAATGAGAACGCGTTTCACAATCAACAAGTCATCGTTCACTTCTTAATATGTCTACATATAGATAAACATGTTTTCAAGCAAAATAGATGTGGTCAATATTGGGAATGTTTCAGAATGAATTTGTAAAATGATAAAGTTCAGCTTTAATTGGGGCAATTTTTAAATAGTATTATTAACTTCTTCTAATGGAAGGTGTGATGGGAAACGAGCCGGTGCTTTGTTGACATGATAAAAGACTTAAATTCTTGTATCTCTCTTGTACACTGCACATATGACTAACATTAATCTGAACATAAATACGGCTAGTTAAGCGCCGAAAAAAAAAAAAATATTTACAAAGGCATTAGATTTTCAGCTTGAATTGCCGTGTCTATGCCTCCCTTAATACATGGTAGATTATTAAACAGAAAAGAATGCGTCTAAATGTATTTTAGCTTTATTTACATAGTGGTAATGCAACGTGTCAAATGGGCAAGTGATTATAGTTTTGCGCCTTTAAGCTGCATTTACATAATTGCTGGGATTGATAGCGAAATTGGATGTGGCCAAATTCACATTGCGCCTTCCCCCTCTATACGTACATGCTTACTATTGCATAGAGCCTTTTACTTAATTTACATAATAGGTTTTAAGCTTTTAGCGCATTTACATAATCGTGTAGGGATATATAGCATGGGTGAGTGGGCTTAATGCCGTGAGCCTTTTAGCTCATTTAACATAATTAAGTAGATATATATATTCTTTAATTTACTTAATTAGTAGAGATATGCCGTGGTTACTATTGCATAGAGCCTTTTACTTAATTTACATAATTGGTTAAGGTTTTACGCATTACATAATCGTGGTAGATGATATAATAGCAAATGGGGAGTGGCTTATGCAATGATCCCTTTCGCACATTTACATAATTGGTACGTATACTGCAAATGGGGGTGGTCTAATGTGAGCCCTTTTAGCTCATTTTTACATAAATTAGTAGAATATATATAGTCAATGGGGGGGCGGTCTAAGTAATGTGAGCCTTTAGCTCATTTACATAATTAGTAGATATATAATAGCAATGGGGGTGGTCTAATGTGTTTCAGAATCAGCAATTAATCTCTACTTGTGTGGATGACGATGACAGAACTTGAATGATGGCGACAATAGGACTGTATGCTAGGGTGACGGAAACATGGAAACTATCCCCCCGGATACGTGTTTTTTTTTTTCCAAAGCTTGGGAACACTTCTTGCAGGGGAATTCCTCTGTAAAAAGAAAACATTACGCATCTATAAACAATCATACCGATACTTTAAAAAAAAAAAAAAAAGGAAAAAAAATTAAAAACCCCATTTCATGATGGTCTAATGAGTTTTTAATTTGAGGATGTATATTAATAGTAAAAAAATCCCCACTCCCCAGTGTAATTAAGTAAAACCACAACACATTTATCATGAGGAAGTTCCTTCTACCAGAGTAAAACCACAATCGGTACCCCACCCCCCTTTTTTTCAACAAGTAGAGTATGATTTAATGAAACTCTGAAAGATCTGCTCATTCCATCTCTCAGGACAATCACTTCATCTTCAAACAATATTCAATGCAAGAGCTGTTACACTTGACCCCCACCCCCAATCATGTCGATGGACTCAAATACTGTCTTAAACTTATTATTAATGATTAAGGATGAAGACCCATCTAAACTATACACTTTTATGAAATATAGTCAAATGTGCAAAAGGCATCTAGGGTTGAAACTATATAAATCAATGAAAGATCCAGAAAAGCTGCTGATAACCAAGTGTATAAAAATAAAATGGTTTGATCTTTGTGGGATTACCAGTTAGTGAAACTTTTACTCAATTTAACATTACAGTTCTCATTGTTGTGGATATACCTTATAAACTACTTATACCTGTTAGCCTGATATGTAATAAAAATAAATATTTTTTTTTGGAAAATTTTATTTGATGAAAAAACTTGAAATGAAAAAACAAAGAATTAAATAATGGTTAATTACACCAGACAAATTGGTATAATATACAGAGACTAACAGATCATTAAAATCATAGCATTTACATCAAATGATTGTTGAATGGAATGATACACAGAAATAAAAAAAGAAACAGATCAGCAAAGTTAAAATGATTGCATGGACAATAACTGTTTCAATCAATAGAACCTGAGCAAGCATAATACCTGGGTATAATATATAAAGACTTTAACGCAGATCAATAAAATCATAACATTTACATCAAAGATGTGATGGAAACTGAACATAATCAGCAAAAGGTCAAAATTTATTGCATGAAAATTAAACAGATCAGCAAAAATCAAAATTTATTGCGTACTATGACAATTACTGTTTTAATCAATAAAAACCTCATTGTATAAACACACAAAAATGAGTATTAAGTAAATAAAGAAGTCATAAAAACTTAACAATGCTAACTATCACAATAAAAAAACAAATCATTTAAATCACAAAGTACATAATATCAAAATTCATAAAAAATACTGTCTCAATCCAAAAATTTGAAAATATCACATTTTTGGTACACATAATGTAAAATTGCATGTATAAACTTCCTGCATATACAATGTCTCATTGAAAAATGTTAATAACTCCAGAAAGTATAATTGGCACTTTCAATGATTATCAAACATTCTGTGATCATATGTACATCAGTGTCATGAAAGATAGTAAAAACTTTTTTTTCTATTACTTATTTATAATAATTCTTTTATTGTGAGGGTAAAATAGTTCTAGTTATGCGATAAGAACTTTTTTGTATTTTTTCTAAATTATTTTTTTTCTTAAAAAGTATGTTAGATCTTTTTGATATTATGATCGTAAAAAATACTGTCTCAGACCAAAATAAAAAAAAATAAAAAAAATTGTAAAGATCACATATTTTGTAAAATTGAATGACTAGTTTAAATAGANACTTTTTGATATTATGATTGTAAAAAAAAATACTGTCTCAGACCAAAAAAAAAATTTGTAAAATTTAATGACTAGTTTAAATAGAGACACTTACAACAAGTATAAAATTTATGCATGTACAATGTCCCATTGAAAAATGTTAACATTGTATGATCACATGTACACCACTGTCATGAAAGATAGTAAAAACTTTTTTCTAATTATCAATACCATAAAACTGTGTTTTTTTTTCTCTTTCTAGGAGGCAATTCTCTTTTTTGTGGGGGTAAAATAGTTCTAGTTTTGCGAAATGAGGTTTTTTTAAATTCTTTTTCTTTTAAAAAATATGTGAGAATTTTTGGAAAAAAATTCTTGATATGATGAAATATCTGTTTTAATACATAACAAATTTCTCCTAATTTTTGAATGCCCGTCTCTAACTGCTTACATAGCAGAGTGATGCATCCAATCAAACCTGTAATAGATAAATTCAGAGTTCATGTTCTTCACTCAGTCTTCTTCTTTGATGAGTGCGTCTCATCTTACAAATAGCACACATGCAGCAAAACACTAGACATGTTACTGAAGTAGAGGAGAAGATAATGGATACGACTGAAAGAGATTGAAAAAATCTATAATTCATCTTCTTCCATTAGGTTTTCTTCTTCATTACGCATTTTTATTATTCCATTCAAAATTTTCTGAGCTTCTGCGAATTGTTTTTTTATTGATAGTCTTTCACTCATTTTTTCAACAATGAGATTTCTCTTCCTTTTCAAATAATGTTTTCTAACCCAGAGTACTATTAAGATGGTCAAGGTAATGGAGGAGAATACAAGTGAAAATACTGAAATATAAAGAAAAAAATGTGGAAATTCATGTTAACG
This sequence comes from Ostrea lurida, assembly GCA_903981925.1. Taxonomy (NCBI): domain Eukaryota; kingdom Metazoa; phylum Mollusca; class Bivalvia; order Ostreida; family Ostreidae; genus Ostrea; species Ostrea lurida. Next base: position 14,769 of record CAJDSM010035163.1, on the reverse strand, counting down.
TCAGTATCTCAAACACATATCACCAATAACATAGATATGTTGAAGTGATTTGGAAGTTTCAACCATGTATTCTTGTTGCATTTCAACTCAATATCTTTAACCTCCAAAAATATCAATTTTTCTTAATCCCAATGAGTTGAAACATGGTTTCAATGTAACACTGTTGTAATGAAGCTGCATTAAAGCATAAAAGCTTTAAATTTATACTTACTTATCAGAATGGTTAGAGTTGCGGCATTGGTTTCCACAGGGGGTTGATCAGATGTGTATACCTAAAATTATGAATTAGATTTACAAACTATTACATTTAAATTGAACAGAATATTAGTGAGATACTAGAATAAGTCGACTACATGTATATTATAAAGAATACTTTTAAAATACTTTTATAAATATATTAACAAATATAAATATCATAAGACATAAATGTAAGTAATTACCCCAGTTGTTCCTGTAATTTTGCCCTCAGTTGTTCCTAGAATTTTGGAGAAGGTAGAAGGCTAAAATAAAAATACAAGAAAACTGGTGGGTTTTTCTTCTTTTTTGTTTTTTATTTTTGTTTTTTTAAATATGCTATGATTCAATTTATTCATTATGTTCTATTGTTAACTTGCACATAAAATATGAGTCGTTTATACTTGAAAAATATCAGATATTTAAACATAATTCAATGATCATTTTGGAAATTAATCATGCGAAGTTGGCGGAATAATCTACAATTATATGAACTTTATATGAGTTTAGATATTCTTTATTCTAAAAGCATATGAAGCTCTACTCACATGTTGAGAGGTGGCTGCAGGGGTATAGGTAGTGCGGGTGGTGCTGGAATGATCTGAACTAGTTACTGGAATGATCTAAAATTACATGCAATATACATTATTTTTAAAAATTTCATATCAATTCATTTAGAAATTATTTATCGTGATATAGGCCTAGTAAAATATTACTGTGGTATGTTAAACTTTGCAGCTGGTTTCAGTTATACATGAATTGATGCTTGAAGCTTCTCTTACTCACCAGTTGAGGTTGAGGGGTGGACAAATGGGGTGGTGACAGTTGTTTTAAGCAAAGTTGGTGGAAATAATCTACAATTAAAATCAAAATAGTTCAACTTTGATACACTTATCTTCATATTATAAGCTTAATACATCTATTACAATAACAGAAGAAAAATTCAATCTGCTATAATTTACTCACGCATGAAGTGTCTCCAATCACGAGTGAAACTGCCCTCGGTGTAGATAATAGAGAAGACATTTGGTGGCATGTTAGTTCTGAGGAGTGGATGTTTACCACCTGCACCGAGGTGTGGGAAAGATCGAGGTAGCTGCTCGCGTCGAAATATAGGAAATTCAATACCGTCACATCATCCGGCAAAGAGCCGACTTACAATGTATTGCCTCTCCATTCACACAAACTATTTTCACATATGAATCCTAATTGCGTCAGATTCGAAAACACTGAGCAGAACGAAATGCATAGCAAAGTGGAGACGATCGAGACCTTCTTCTCTAACATCTTGGCGCCCTGAGTCTTAACGCGCACGTTCCGATAGATTTTAAGAATATCGAACCCGATATGAATTATTATCTTGTGTATCATTGTATACAACAATGATGCCATTATAAAATATTGTTATGTGATGCTAACGTAACTAAACTTTCGATGTTCGGGGATAGTTCACAAAAGTTTATGATCGATCTTTGTATTTACTTATTTCATGCCTTTTGGCGTGTGAATCAATGAGATAGAGCTTCAATTTTTTTTTTTTTTTTTTTCTTCAATAAAATTTCGACCTTTCTTTCTTTTTTAGATTATTTTGTAACATTATCTATTCAATTTATGAATATATCACAATATCATAACATTGTTCAAATGTTGGGAATTATGAGAAAATAGGTTGGGAAAAACAGTTGAAGCTTTAAAAAAAGAATTAGATTATCATTTTTACTGTGTGAAGAATTAAGGTATCGGGGTGGAGCAAAAATTAATGTGTCAGGCAGTTTAATAACGAAGGAGAAAAAAAAAAGTTATATTTATCGTAAATGGGCACAAGAAGGAAATACTTTAATTCAACTACTTTTTAATTACAGAATTGTTCCAAATTTATAAAAGATGATAAATTAGATCGTTAGAAAGACAACGCGAGGAAACACTTAGATAATTTAAGGGGAGTATGTTTTTTAGTTTTTTTTTACATAAATTTAAGATGTTGTGACTTCCCCAGCTATTTGTGGAGGTACTTAATCACATTTAATGCATTGGGTAATTAAATATGGTAATGGACTTAACACCTAATCAAGTTTTTTGTCATTTGTTCACGAATATACCAAATTTAGACAAATACTCTAATTGCGGAAATATGCATTGCTGAGCTATATAAGGGAGATGAATCCATCTTCAGCATCGCTCGCTCCTCTCCACTTCGAAGATTTGACTATTATTACGCTCCGAGAAAATGGCATCAAACACGCCAATGTTTGAGATTGAACTTAATGTTGATGGAGAGACGCCAAAGTTTACCTTGAAAGAAGACAGGATCTATCGGAGGGGACAATTTGCTATGCAAATGTCGTATTTTCGCGGCAAAGTTTACATCCACATACAGGGTAAGTCTCTCTCTCTTTTCTCTCTCTCTCTCTCTCTCTCTCTCTCTCTCTCTCTCTCCTCTCTCTCTCTCTCTCTCTCTCTCTCTCTCTTCTCTCTCTCTCTCTCTCTCTGCTGCGTGAAATTTTCCGTGGTTTATAACGATTTAGTTTGCTATTACAACACCCCTATTAGGTCAAATGCTGCCTGATGACCGTTCACTCTTTATTGGTGTACTGATTTTTAGCTGATGTGTTTTCCGTGGAATTTACAACAAAATTTGATTACTCTTTCATACCTTTACCTCAACCTTTTATAGTTGCATAAATATATTTTAATATATTTTCAAACAGACAATAACAAGGGGAGGCAAGTATCGTTGTCGTTGGATATTTTCGAAGCAATGATGCCATTACTGGAGGACGTGAGAGCAGGGGCATATCTGCTAAAAATTCTTGCAGGGCCTCCAAGTCCCCCAATGGTATGCAAAATATATGATTTTTATACATGTTTAAAATAATTCCCCACTCATGTACTTGATAAGAAATACAAATCTTTCTGTAAGCCTTAATCATAAAAATATCACTTTCAGGTTCTGCTTCCTCCAAAGAAGAGGAGGAGCGAAAAAAGAAGATTGTCACTATTGACAGTGATGATGACGATCTCCTAGCCTAAAGTCAATTGGAAGCATCACTCTTTAATCAAGCAAATTCAATAGATAAAAAACAATGTAATATACAAATGATTTCATTTGATGTTCTTTAATGGATAAACAAATAAATTATGAAGATGCAAAATTGTATTTCGTATTCATTGATTAGAAATTTTGTAATGTCCGTAAGAATAGCTTTCAACACCATGAGTTGCCAGCCAGTATCGTTTGTCATCAAATGGAGAAAGGGATATTTTATTTATAGCTTTAAGGTAAAGATTGTGATTTTCACTCCGAATGAATCGCATTTGATGCCTCTCTGTTGCACTGCCGAATAGACAGTCTTGATACTGTTCAAATGAGAGTTCTTTACTAATCACGGATTTTGAAACACCTTTAGCTTTCTTCACTTCACTTCCTCGCCCATCATGTACGATGAAGGAATACATTTTTGGTCGCAAACCGACGAATCCTATAATGGGGTGACCTGTTGAGAACAATTGAAAATATGCAAATTTCTCAGCTGATTTCGGTGGAAATGATACCCAGGCGGAAATCATTGTTTTACATACCTGCTGTTTCGTCTTTCATTTTACCAACAACCTTTTTGTGTTTTTCGCTAAATAGAAAGTGCTCCCTTGGATAATTGGAAGTGTCAAACAATTCCATGTGTTTACCCATATCCACGTAGAGATCGTCTACTTCAAATCTATAAAAAATGATAGGCTGTAAAACATTTCAAATGGAATCTACGAATGAAGTTCTCAGATATTTGATTTTTTTGTTTTTTTATTATCTTACCTGTAAAACAGGGAGTCTGTATCGGTCATTAACAACTTTGCATTTTCCCCATACTGTTGTTTTATGAAGTCATAGTGAAACTGATACATAAAGAGCTTTGAAATGTCCAATATCGACATTCCAGTATAGATGGGTTTGTCAAGCAGAAGTTTAACTTTTTTGTTTTTAACTCCCACAAGATGCTTGTTGAAGATGGTAAAGGTATCAAAACTTGGCTTATTGACGAGCTTCTGTAGTCGATTTTTAGTGTGTACCAGATGGAAACCCACTCTATTTTGGATGTTTTCCATGGTTTTCCTTAAAATATTGAAGAAATATATGCATTAAAATGAATGCTATAATTTGCACATTTTTTCTACACCTCGACTGTAGAAATTTATTCATTTAAAAACTTACCCGAACACAATATTGTTGTAGGATTTATGAAGCGAAACTTCAAAATCATTCTGTGCACGCCGTCTCATCATAGTATTGTACTCAATGTAACGTCTGAGCCATGCCCTTTGATCGAAGCTTATCACTCTATGAATTTTAACCAGAACCATTCCCTGTTGTAGGTAGAACTGGAGGTTTCGATAATGAACAACATATTTTTCCTTTGTTCTGAGAGTTGGAACTAACTTTTTCGAAATTTCTCCACTTGTTTTTTGCTTATAAAGTCTGCCAAATAGGTTGCGACAGTAAGGAGATAAATCTTCCACTTTAATTGTAAGCTTTTCTGGTGCCAATGGTAGATCGTTATGGTAATCATGTAAATGCTGTGGATAATCAAGAGCGACTTCTAATATGTAACCAGTTTTTGCATTTTTGTCAACATTAAGAATTTCAAGTTCCGATATATCTTTTTTTGCTTAGCCAGCAAAAATTACCCACGGGAAGGGGTTCAACCATAGCTCCACCATATAAGTTATTCATGTCGAAATATCCCAGGTATACACTTGGCTTACTTGGATTGTAACTCTCGGGTATGTAAACGTTATTGGCCTCGGCATGTCGCAAAGTCATCATTGCCACACCCCTCGTACACCGCGCTCAATCATTTCATACTGTTCAAAATCTGTCAGTAACTCCAACTCCACACCAGTCATCTTTAAACATGCTCCCCAACACATGCCAGCCAATGTATAGATATTGTGCGGGATCTAATCAAAACTCTTCATTGACACATCTCGGAATCGTTCAAATACATCCGATAAAGCAGTACGTCACATAGAACATACAAATCGTGGTATTCTCCATATTTTTAATATTCATCTCTTGCCATACCTTATTTGCATGTTGGTAGTCTTCCTCGAAATATGACTTTTGCTAATTGCATTATAAAAGTGGTGTTTAGCAGGTAGCTCCATGGTGAAAAACTTTGAGGCATCCGTACAAAAAGGAGTAGGGATAAATCCCTTCTGCAATAAAAGATTTCTTTCTCGCTGGGATATGAAGTACTTGTTGAATTGTTGGAAGTATTTTTCTCCACAGGATTTCAAATTCTGGACCAAAGTGTCTAAAGATGCCGACAAAAATTGAAAGGAGTCAACAAATCTTAACTTTGAAATAGAAAACGATATATAGCGTTCGCTTGGTGTATGGCAGTTAAGACGTTTATTTTTATATTGTCCTATTTTTTGCATAATCAAGTGTGCATCAAATCCTCTCAGATTGTGCAACACTACAGGTATAAATTCAACCTGCTTAAAACGCAAATTGCAATTGTTGTGTGCGGCGCCAAAAAATTTCCCTGTGACATGGTCATGGTTTCTTACTTTGTGAAGTTTATTTTCAAATTGTGAACCACATAGGTGACAATGTGTGGCTGCATCAAATAATTCTTCCTCTTCGCTGTTAATATTCATTGGTTCTATCCTACACAGAATATTCAAAATCCTTGCCTCCTCTTTAAGTAAACTACTCAAAAACGTCTCAACAACGTTATCTCCGCGATAAACAACGGGGGATGTATAATATCTTTTGTCTGTGGATACAGTGTGGTATGCATATCCACATGGTTCAAAAGAAGATAGATTAGTTGTATGCGATGAATTTGGATCAAGGTCACATGTTTGAATAGGTGCGACAAATGTTTCGAAATCAGCATAAATTATGAATGGCACACGCAACTGCTTTGATATTTCAGTAAATGTTAACACATCATTTTCTCCCGGTGCTGGCATTTCTATTTTTTGTTCTCCGAGAGACATACAAAAGTCAACATGTTTATTTAAGTTTCTTCTCCTTATAAATCCATGCAAACAATACGGACAATAATGGTGTGCATGCTTTCCTTTCCCTCCCTCTGTGCGATAGAGAAATCTGTTCAAATTCTTAATAAGGCAGTAGTGAAAAGTATCCTTGTTGCGTTTCAAATATAGCAAATCAACATGTAACTTTCTTTTTGTTCTTGTAATGCGCAAGGGGAAAATTTCTTTATCTTCATATCCGAAGACATTGATTGAAATATCGTTTTGATTTTCAAATTTGGATATCTGTGCTAAGCGAACCGGATACTGAATTCCATTCATGTTAATTTTATCAATATGATGCAGGTAATGACTCACTCTAGATGGATTGTGTTTGGCGGGATAGAGTTTTGCAATAACCGAATAAAGAAAGCATTTATCATCTTTATTTCGCACATTCACCAAAGCTTTGCTTACTCGTAATTCCTTTGGTTCTTGTATGTAATTCCCCCCTTTTAGTGGAGAATATATAGCGTAGCATAAGTCAAGATGAATAACTTTTGTAAAAATCCAGTCAGAACCTTTCATTATGAACTCTTCTTTTGATTTGAACATTTTTTGAAATGCCTCGTTCAGAAAGTGGTCGTTAAATGTATCCGAGGTTAAATGGCGATAAGTATGACTGCGAAAGTGAGGTATAGCTTTTTCAATCTGGCCCTCCTTTTCTCTGTTGAATTCTACTCTCGACACTAGATACCATTTCAAACCCTTCCTTTCAGGTGAGTGAGACACAATAAAATCTTTGATTTTTTCTTTAATGTTGGAGTAAAACACAAGCAAATCAAATTTTTCGCTGTCTCGCGGTTTTATTTTTATCGTTGTGACGGATCCATTTATAGCCTGAGCTATTTCATGATTTCTATCATCTATTGTTGCCGCTGATGCTGTACGCTCATTTACCACTGTTTCATCTAATGGATTAGTAGACTGTTGTAGTGTCGATTTTTCGGTTGACCTCTGTCGAGAATTACCCCCTGTTTGAGATTTTGAACTCAATCCATGAAAGCGTCTAAAGTGCGCATTAAAGTTATCCTTCCTGTTAAAATGATGATCACACACAGAACAAACAATTTTTTCTCTTTTTGACTTAACGTGTCTTTTTAGGTCAGATTTTCTTTTGTAGCTTTTCTTGCAATCTGTGCATTGGAATATCCTATCACTGCCGTCCATCCTCCATTCATTTGTATTTCAGCCAGTGTTTTCTAGCAAGTGTTCTTCCAGAAGATGATTTCCTCTTACGTCTAAAGATATGCGCGCTTGTCTTATATACGCCTAATTTGGGAGTTACGTTTGCATTTGTGACATCCTGCATGTTTTTTTCATTTATCCCCTGATTATTTCCACACACATTTACATAAGTGCTGTCAGTCTGCTCCATATCTTTAAAAGTAGTTAATGTGTCATTGTTGTGATTTACGCCCCCCATTTTGTCATCATCGTTTATATCGCTGTCTCTCCTTTGCTTATCACTGTAAACATCACTCCTAGAAATATCTTCGTTTTCGGCTGAATTTTGTTTGACAATATCCGACTGCATCTCCCCGGTGTTCTCGATGCTTAATGTTTTTTGTGGCTTTACTCCATCAGCATCAATATTTATATCGCCATCATTATTAAATTTCCTCATGTAGTTTTCCAGAAGTTTTTGATACTTTTCTTTCGGAACTAGCATGACCTCTTTTGCCATTGTGAGAGAGATATCTAATCGCAGGTGATAAAAATGCCGGCAAAAGTTTTTGAATGTTCAATAAAATTTGCTTTTTAGTGCGTTTGGGTGTTTTATTGTCCACTAGTTTCCGTAGCGATGTTTTATTCCTTCTTAAATCTATCTCTTCTCTTTCAGTCAGTGTACATACACCATTCAAAATGTTGTAGACAATTTCTAGCAGGATATCTAATTGTTGTTTATCAATGGTTTGAAGTAACTGCACTCTCTGCGCCCTATGTGTTGAAGCGAGCAAATTTATAAAATCCAAATGTCTTTTCACAGATGAAGTCATACCTTTACATCGGCAAATACAGTATTGTATCTTCCTCGGGGAAAATGTTGGATGAAAGTCTGTTTCTTTCTGCAGTGCCGGGATAGAGTGTCACACACAAATACGAATATGGAATATCAGTCGCTTTTTTATAGGCATCCATGAAATATTTTGATTGGTTAGGAAATATTTGTCTGCTCAACGTTTTAACTTGTTGTTCATCTCTTGAATTCTTAAAAAGTATTATGTAATGCGCATTTAAAGATATAGTTCGCATGTACTTTCCTGGGGGGAAAATGTTCTGAAGCAAAAATAAAACAGTTATGCCCATGTGGTGGGAATACGTTGTAAACAGGTTCATTACCTCTACATTATTTGCACCCGGCCCCATGACATCATCAAGCACAAGTAGAATGTTTCCATGTTTGCTAGAAAATGTTTCTAATGTCTCCTTGTCTGGTATTCCCTGCACAAAAGTAATGGCAGTAATTTCTCTCTCTATTCGTTCAAGTAATGGCTGCCACATTCCAAATGCGTAAAGTATATGCCTTATGTTTGATTCGAATAAATTCAAGTGCTTCAAGAGAGAGAACACAAAGGTAGTTTTTCCTGAATGTGATTGTCCCGCCACAATTATGTTACTATTAGATTTAAATTTAGCAATCGTCTCACTCTCGTTATCCACCATCATTTCATAAAGCAGCGAAAGGAAATGAAGAAAAACATATTGAATAATATATATATACCTTTATTGCAAAATGAAATATTCTACCTCGCGTGATATGTTAAACATAACGGAAATGTGCGTCTGATAAATCTCAATACAAATGCATCATTATATTCACATATTGGAGAAAAAAAATCTAAAAAGTTTTGAAATGAAATATTTCGCACTCTTAAAAATAGATAGAATATACAATAATAGCCACATACATATGAATCATTACATTGAATACATATTTGATTTATATATACATTGTCAGCTAATTGCTTAAAGTCAATATGATTTTTGTTGGTTGAAGAAGCCAGGCTGTCAAACACTTCCAATCTATCCCCCGTATTGTAAACCGAAAGCCAATGTTCCCCTTCATCACCAGATGGTCTCGTATTGACTATGAGTCCCTCATTCGCCTTTAACTTTCGTATTTGATTGGCTGGGAAAACACCAATTACTTTATCTCTCATCAATGAATCACAATTAATCATGCATTCCAGATGTACATTACTGAGAGCTGTCATCCTTTCAGGTGGAAATTATATCTCTTGCTTGATTTATCTCGAAAAGAGCAGAATATTGCCCCCAAACAATGGCTGTTACGGTCTCAGGTAGAGCCACACCAAACTGCACCTCTAAGCGCACATTGCCTTGCTTAAGTAATGTTAAATATTCCCCCTGTTCAAAGGTGGGCTCTAAATCAAAACAAAATATGACATTGCCACCCTCTGCAAACTGACTTCTTGTTATTGCATTGCCCCCATCGAAGAGCCACTTGCCCGCATTGTCGAATAAATTCACAAATGCTGAGACGATGCTGTCACCATTAACTGTGTCGAAGTTAAGCTTCATTGGCGTGTTTCCCACGGGAGTCCCATCACTGTACAATGCGACTTGAGTTATGTTGTAATGTTGAAAATTATAAGGATTTTTGCTAAAATCTCCCGCCACCGCCTGTGATGAAACAAAAGCAATGTAGAGTCGGTCTGGTCTGTTTCCAGAAAACATATTTTCGAATGATATGTTGAGTAAGCCCTTGGCTAGACTGTACATTTTTACTATGCTTCTTTTGTATGGGTACTTGGCTGTGTTAGTTTCCAACATCTTGGCGTGACTTAATATGACGGCCGGGTTAATTTTACATTTACAAACTCTTAGAACAACTTCTTCAAGTTTTATTTGGTAATTTTTTCCGGACGCTGTATTCGAAAGAAGGCAGAATTCGGGTCGTGTTCGATAGAATTTAAGGGAGATACCCACTTGGTTAAGAATATATCTCTCGATTTGAAATAATTCATGCATGATAGGTCCTTCAAGATCGAATATCTTGCTTCCCTTGATGACTGCAGCTCTTTTCAACAGTCCACCATTTTTTCCACTTTTAGCGTTGACATCATCGAATTGTCCCGCAATGTCGTTCTGCCATAGCTGGGACGTTAATTGAGAGGATTTTGCGTCATGACCATAGCTCAGGAGGGTATTCAACATACTGAGATAAGGATAATGTGCTCCAGAACTGTTGATGGGCTTGTTCTGCATGGAGACGTCTACCTGACTAAATAAAGATGACAAAAGTAAATTCACAGGACCCACAATGTCATCCCCTGTCAATGCTGTGTCTCCATTCAATACTCTTAGTTTGACGTAAATTCTGCTTCGTTTTAGATCAATGTAATCCATTCCATTTTGTGCAGAAAGTTGAAATTCAATGGGGGAATTATCTGAAATTTGAGATATTGGGCGAACATCCTGAAAATATATATTTTCCACAGCAGTCTGGGTTGGTGGTACATCAAATAGAGATAGCTGACTTGGCATGGCTTCTCTGAAGGCTTCATGTGATAAAATAGACATTATTTAGTATATTCCAAACACGTCAGATTTAAGTTTCACAACTTTGGGTTTCTTTCCTTCAGGTCCGTCTGTTGAGGTGGTTACTGCCTTATTGGAGCGTTTAGGTCCGCGCTGCTTCGTTTTAATGCTTTTCTCTCGTTTTATTTCACTTTTTGCTTGTTCAACTATCTGTTTAGCTGGTGACGTCATGCTTATTGCAAGTTTTTTACTACTGTCAGGTGTGTCCTTGACATATTTATCTATGGATACCATAAACGGCGACATTCTATTTCGCAGACCTCCACCTCGCTGATATCCTTTCATTGTATAGTCAGCATAAGGATTCACATTTCCTTCATTAGTCTGTGTGTAAAATCTCGTCCACTTTTTTACATCTGGCACATAAAGTTTTTTGTTAAAATCCATAACTAGAAGGGATAACGAATTAAATGAAGTGTCATCCACACATCAGAATTAATGAATGTGGCGAGTGAGCCAGATTCATCTGTTAAATACAAATGCAAATCTGCGAGATCAGTAATTTTGACTGGAATATAGTAGACTGGGTAAAATTTTTCATTCCATCCATAAGATGAGTCGGGCTGAATTATGCGCAGTATTGGTTGTTCTCGACCGTTAACACTTGAGAAGTCGCAGATGTTTGAAAAAACGAAGATTGGTTCAAAATTAATCAATGTTGTAACAGGTTTCAATGTTGTTTTATCGATGATCGTCTTTTTTGGTGAAGACTTTGTGAAAAATTCAGATATGCCAATTTTCCAATAGCCTTGTAAATCCAAAGTATTATCGAGATGAACTCTAAAGTCATAAGGTTTATTATCGGGATAATACCTCCCAGAGTCATTTGATTTCACAAATATGTATTTCTCCATTATGCAGCCTTTAAATCAACAATGTCCGATTCCTTCACCCACTGGTTAAACTTCTCCGGCCATGATTCAAATTTCACGAACAACTCCGTCTCCCCCCTTCTCCTCCTTTTTCTTATTACCCTCTCTACTATCCACAAGGTATTCTCGTCCTTATCTACTATTTGTAAATCGTTCTCGTAAAAGTCACCTTCTATAATTTCATTATTGAAGTCTTTCACCTTGTACATTGGTATCCCCTGCAAATGAAATCGCCTAGCTATCTTAAATACTTCACCAGTAAATTGTTGATTATATCCGCGTCGAAATATGTGTCTTAAATGAGAAAGTCTTACTAAATCGTTTACTTTATATCTGTATTTAATTGTTCTCTGTTTTTTATTAGTACGTGTTTGAAGTTTTTCTTTTCCCAGTTTGACATTGTTTTTTAGGTATAAGTTTGCCCAAACGTCGGCTTCATTCTTTTTGTTTACGTCCTTAGGTGCGAGGCCTTTTAAACTTCTATGTGGTGTGGAGTTGTAATTTTCAACAATATCAGTCAAGATATCTACATATCTATGTGTTCTATTTTTTTGAAAATAGCGGTAAAGTCTAGCACGAATCGTACGAATAACCCTTTCTGCAATAGAAGCCTTTGAATTTTGATTTGCGAACATAAGTCGAACTCCTATACTTTCTAGATAATTCTGCAGTATTCGATTTTTAAATTCTCCCCCACGATCACTTCTAAGTGTCTGACACTTGAAGCCCAATTCAAATATTCTCTGTAGTGCAGTTTTTACATCTTTTGCCGACTTTTGTCTTAATGCTACAATCCTTAGATATTTCGAAAGTGTATCAATTAAAATCAGCAAAAATTTTATGCCATCATTTTCCTTCGAAAGATTCTGAACATCCATAAGATCCATACTCCATTGAACATTTAGGCCACTGACTCGAATATTTGGAATTTTTTTGGGTCGACGAATCTGCCTCTGCAATGTGTAGGCGTCTTGCTTTTTCAGCCATTTTGAAATGAAATATTTGCTAAATTTGAAATTCGTATTTGATTTCAATGCCTGGTATAGTTTTCCTGGTGTAGTATATGCCGCAGGATTAGCAATGTTATAATAATAATTTTCCAAAAATTCCGTCTTTTCCTTTTCACTCATAATTATCAACCCTCGAAAGATGTGGCGATCTTCTCCATTGCAGAATATAATTTACTTTTCCAAAGATCGGTATAACAATATGCTTTCATAATTTTCCACAAAGATATAATCTCGGCGCATTCACATTTGTGGTCTCGCAGCATACTGCGAAATATTTCACGAATGTTTAGTTTCATATAAGCAAGTTCAAAGTTCATTATTAATTTCATATGCTTTGAATCCATGATGCATGAATGTTCCATTTGTGATGGGTGTCCTATTTCACAACCACTACATCTTTCTATGGCAATTTCATTGATTAAATCCCACATTTTTTCATCGCATAGAGAAATTAACAAATCGAGATATCTATGCTTAACTTCCATCGTGCAAAGCACACTTTACCATATGAATAGCTTTATTATTTAACTACATCATATATACTAATGAATATTTATGACTAATTTATATTATCACGACATAACAAGTAAATGTGGCATTAATATTTTATTACATGAATATATTAAGCCAGGTGTAATTGTGACACATGTAATTATAGCACAAGTGATAAATCAACAAATGAATTATTCTAAGATATATGTTAATTATATCTATTACATGAATATATCAAATAGAAAGTAATCAAAGTATAAACTAATGGATTAATGTATGACAAAGAGTTGACACAAGTCAAAATCATATTTAAAATGATGTTTTATGTTTTTCTTTAGCAGACATTTTCAACAATGAAGAGTCTATATGATCCATAGATCTCTTGAGATACTGCCACTGTGATTTGTTGATTTGAATACCATTTGATGTGCCCTCCTCTTGCCTGAAACGACGAATATCCAAAGTTGTGTTTCTCCCTGTGTGACATATCCGCACATATACCTCATCTCCGAGAGGATATGTGTCCACATGTGGGCATTCTGGAATCAATGTAAAGTTTTCTCTCCACAGTTGAAGGCAGTCACTAGTTGTGGTTAAATTCCCATTTTTGTTCTCTTCTAATAAAATTGTGTTAACACACAAAAGTACCAAAGATAAAGTTAGAATGAAATACAGTGATATGGATCTCTGCTTTCCTTTCCAAAATCTTTTCTTACATTCATCATCACATTCAACCGCAACTAAAGTACTAACAGCTGAGACAGTATCCATTCTGTTATCTTCTTGGTGTACACACGGCAAATGTGAAAATATAGAAAATGTATACTTACTTATATGCGGGTGTGGTGATAAAGAAACTAATTTGATGACATTAAGCGGAAATGATAAATGTTTTATAAAGTTTCTTCATGTATTCACAAATGAACACTAGAAGGCTAGTACTCTTATCTTATTACATAATTATTAGAATTTATAGACTGTTAAATCATTTACGTAATTGCTCGATGAGATGAATATGATGGTCCATGTTCTATCTTTTAAGCTTGATTTACATATCGTGGGTAGTTGTTATGTTTTGGCGCCTTTGAGCTGCATTTACATAATTTGCTGGCAACTGAAATAGCGAATTGGAAGTGGCCTAAAATCATTGCGAAGTCACTTCCCTGCTCATGTGATCGTTGCATGTAGTAACACATTTTTACATAATAGAACAGTTAAATGTTCGAACTATATAGCTGTATATATGAAATGGCTATGTTCTGCCCCATTCATATAATTTACATAATTTGTAGAGATATGAGTGGCATGTTCTGCGCCTTTTCCTTACTATTTACTTAATTAGTAGAGAGATGACGTGGTTACTATTGCATAGAGCCTTTTACTTAATTTACATAATTGGTTAAGCTTTTAGCGCATTTACATAATCGTGGTAGGGATATATAGCAAATGGGGAGTGGCTTAATGCATGAGCCTTTTTAGCTCATTTACATAATTAGTAGATATATATAGCAAATGGGGGTGGTCTAATGTGTTTCAGAATCAGCATTAATCTACTA
>CAJDSM010035161.1:0-16410 GCA_903981925.1 Ostrea lurida | reverse complement strand
TTTGATACGGCCGGTCAAGTCATTTCAAAATAGTTAACAATTTTATTTTCTCAATGAACGGTTTGTTGGTATGATTTAGAAGTGCAATGTAAAGAAATCTGAAATCCATAAAAACGATTTAAAATTCTTTTTAGTTTAGAGTTACAAAAACAGGAACAAATTAAAAATTTAACGAAATCTCTACATTCACCATCCTTATTCATTACATCAAGGATATTTATATAATAGTAATTGAACATAGCCTAGTGCGAAAAATTGAGAAGATGGACCGCCCATGTGAAGTATTGAACAAGGACCGATAACTGCAATGTTGACTGATACCCGGAAGTTACGTAACATATGATAACTAATGAGAAGATGGAGGATGGGACAAGTTTGAAGACAGGTTATCTGCTTAGATACGTAAGTTTTGAGAATGTAAAAGACATAAAGTGATGAGTGCTTTGTTAAAAGTGATTAAAATAGATGTTTTGGAGCATCTTTGAATTCGAAAAATGCAGATTCGAGGGTGTCTAGAATTTTAACATCCCATTTGCATTTGTCTCAGAGTCAGAGAGAGAGAGAGAAAAAAAAAAATAGAGAAAAGAAATTTTGAGGTCTTAAATTTTTATTTTTTTTTTAATTTATTTTATTTCAAGGTAACCTATTTGCATAGTTCGTTCAAGTAAGCAGTTGTTTTTCATGATTCGAATTTTTAAAATTGTAGGGGCTCTTTTTTGCGGATGCACAGTGTTGGTGAGAGTGGAAGTTGATACCTTCTCTGTTGTAAATTAACCTAGAATGGATTAACTGTGTTTTAGTGTGAACTTGTCTATAATTTCCCGCAAAGGATTTTTCACATGTAAACTTGATGGAAATGGACAATGAGTACAGGAGGTTTAAAGGCAGAATGGCTTTGCTCGACCTTGATGGGACTGATGGTTTGTCTGTTTATTCAGTAATATTGATAAACTTGCTAAATGACATTACTTCAACTAGCAATACCAGCTACCTAATCTAGTCATCATACTATAATGTAGAATCTGTTTGCTTGGCAATATATTTTCTCTTGTTAGATATAGTACTTGTGATAAATAGTAGTTTTTGCAACTTTTTAATTTGAGTTTGGAGTGATTCATGGGTTTCTGTTTAGTAATTAGCTAATTCATTAATGGTATACTGGGGCATTATATGGGGAGGCTGGTGTGTATTTATGATATATGCCTGCCTTGATAAATGTTAATATAGTCAAAATAAGTAATTGAAATTGAGAAGTTTTTTGAATTTTAATTTGGACAGTTTTCTTTAAACTGGATCGAATTTCTGCAAGTCTATTGTTGTTTACAAGCCCTAGAATAATTGCTGTTTTATGACTAGTTAATAGCTTTATTCTCTCTTCATAGAGTTCATAGTTCTGATCCATTATCTTATAGTATCGATCGTTTATTTTTTGCTATCAATTGATTCATTCATATGTGACAAAGGCATAAACCGCGGAAAATGAATTTATCTTTCCGCAAAGATTTACACTAGATTGCTTATAATATAAAAGGCTTAGAAAGCGAGGGTCGACATGATAACAGTTATTGGTCATACATGTATCTATGATCGTGTGGCTGTGCTGTTATATCTAGCCACCCTACACTTATGTATGGAGCACTTCTCTCCTTTAGGTTGTAATGGCCTGTATGTATGTGTGCTATGCATGTAGTACTATCTGTAGTGTGTATTTATTAAGATATATCCTGTCACTGAAACTGATGAAGTGGTTCTTTAGTAGGTTTATGTATGATATACTGTTTACCATTTTACAACTCCTACCCATGATTGATCAGTCTTTCAATTGTCTATTTTTTGACATCAGACTAATTGATATAATGAATTTGATCAGTTTATTATCTTATTAAATGTTGTACTCTTATATGTATGTATCAGACTATCATGTAATGATTGAACTATGATATCTAATACGTGTGGAATCAATCATTGTTCTGTGGGTGGATCATATGGGTTTCGTAGATATTCGTGTCATCCACTTACCATAGATTTAGAGTCCAACTGATCCGTTTTATTTTCCTTCATTCAATCTTAAATAATTCATGCCATTCCATTATTTATACTAACTCGAATTACCGTCCCGACGAATAGAAAGTATTTGGTTACCCCTCTCCGAATATTGGCCGCTCATGAATTAAAATGAGTCCACAGTATAGACTTATTTCTTGTGAACTATTACACCATGATTTACTGGTTGAAAGTGCATATCAATTAATGCAGTTTGATTGTGATTTCTGGTTTGTGATTTTTGATTAATATGTTTATGCTAAATAAAATTGTTTGTTTTCCAATCACGACCGAAAAAATTTGCTGCGACTGGAAGAATTTTTATGCCATTTGTGTGGAATTTTTTTTTTAATCAAAATCTAAGTGGTGCTTCATGAAAGGAAGGAGTATCAATACGAGAAATGGAGCATATTTCTTCAAAGTGCTTGTGTAATCAGCATAGGTGAACATTTCGAGTTTTAAAATTTAATATATCTGTTCCCATAAAGGGACGAATGACACTGATACAC
This sequence comes from Ostrea lurida, assembly GCA_903981925.1. Classification (NCBI taxonomy): domain Eukaryota; kingdom Metazoa; phylum Mollusca; class Bivalvia; order Ostreida; family Ostreidae; genus Ostrea; species Ostrea lurida. The sequence continues at coordinate 13,858 of CAJDSM010035161.1, read as the reverse complement.
ACACTTTGGGTGTCTCGTTATGCTGGTGTATTTTCCTTTTTACACATACCCAAAAAAACATAATTCCCCCCCCCCCCCATAAATAAAATAATCTTACCTCCTATTACTCTACTCACACCCAACTGAAATAAGGGTCGGTTTGGGGTAAACAAAGAATTATTTATTTTTTTGGCTTCTTATATCATTCAGATCCATCTCGATCTCAGTCTGGTTTAAAAAAAGTATATATACTGTAAAGGGGGATATTTCGTGGTCTATTGTGGTGTTTATTTTCGCTATAATTCGCGATCATATCAAACTATCGCAAAAAGTAAACTTACCGCGAAGTGCTGTTCAACGTATTTGGTACTGATTTTAGCTTAGAATAAATTTACTATCCGCTGAATTTAAACCATCGGCGAAATGCCTAAAGGCTAAACATCGCGAAATTTAAACCCCGCGAAAATAAAGGCCTTTACGTAACACTCCTCTTTTTTTGATATGATTGTCTCTACATAAGCTAGGTTTCAATTTATTCATTGAACAGATTGTTGAGTATATTGTTGAAGAAATGTCCCTATTTAGCAATGCATGCCGATATCCTCCTGTATAGAACGTGCACTTGGTTTTTAAATAGGGTGATCAAATTCTTGTTTCTTGTATAATAATTAATATGCTTAGACAGAACATTGTTTGCGCAGACAAGTAAAAGTAGAGCCTGTCTTTAGATCATGATTTAGTGATCAAGTTTTATTGTGGAATAATTTGCTTTTCCTCAGTATATGAGTGATCCAGGTTTTTATAACATGCACATGCATTGATAGATTGCCCCTGACTACTGGTGTCTTTATTTTTTAACTATTCTTGCAAACATTGTAATTCATATTTAATTTTTTCTATTGCTAATGAGGCATTAATTTGTGTTTCAATACATTTCTTTGTTCGGTCCAAGAGGAGCTCAAACAAGAGATGGATATTGCTCGATGGTTTGTGTTACTAGAGGAACGTTGGTGTGCACCCACAAAATTGCATCATCAATGGTGTAGACATAATCCCTTGCAGGGTGCCTGCAAGTGTGTTGTCCAATAACGACTCCGCAGCTGAATTCGCCAGTAAGTTTATATTTGTTAATGGCATATTGTCTGTAGGATATGTACTGCATAGGCACCAGTTTGACAAAGTAGACAAACATACATGTTTTTAATGCACATGGCATATTCTATTTAAAAAAAAAATAGATTATATATTGCGAGGTGGGGGGACGGGTGTACTGGCTTCATTAACAAGATAACACATACCAGTCAATATTCAAGTGACTATTGATATGTCATACCTTGTGGTCATTTATGTTTTGTATAACTTAGAAGTTAAGCAATAGACTTATTTAATGATATGATAAATGATGGCATTTCTCTAAGGAAAAATGGCGGAGTTATGTCTTGGTCTCACATTTTTAGCATTCATGTTCATTTTCAGACATGTGCATTATGAGGCCATATGTATTTCGATTTACATGATATGTTATAGAAAATATTATTTCCTCCAGAATCGTTGGATCTATATGTTAAGCTCTTCTCTTGTTTTTGGATTTGTTAAATTCAGTATTTTTATTTTAATATAATACATGGGTCACCTTTAAGATCAGTCCTCCCAGGGGGGTGATGAATTTGTTTTATTCAGGGCGTGCTGGAAAACGGCTCGGGATTGGATGGCTCATGCGGTCCGGGGCAGTGATCCGATCACTCAGTGGATCAACAGGTAACCAAGGTAGTGATCGATTCACTCAGTGGGTTTAACAAGGTATTTGCGCAGGAGACTTTAACGCACCCAAAATTCAAAATCTAATCTTTTCAGATTTTTTAAAATGCTCACTTGTAGACTTGGAGCTTCATGAGTTAATTTTTGTAAATTTGAATGATTGTCTAAATTTTTCACAGTTTGGACTTTGCTGAAAAATCTCTATATTAAGCAAACTTAATGAAATTGTGCAAACGGCATGCCTTGGGTAAGGAGATTGTAAAGTTGTTCAATGAACAGCAATACCTCTTGCTGTAGGAGAATAATTAAGTTTATACAGGTAATTAACAATGATAACATGTGAATATTTTGTGTGTTGTTAAAATCATAATCCCTTAGAGAACAGGCTGGTTGGCATGATAATACACGTAAATAAGGGTTAGAGTTTAGACAGGGTATCATGGATAACATAAAGAAAATTCTTGTTCACAAATGTTCTTGGCAAGGAACAGATCACAAGTTGAAAGTTGTCAGAATTTTAGATGGGCATATTCTCAGTGGTAGATTGGGTGTAATCATACTTTTTGGCAAAGACGGGCCCAATGGGAAGTGTATGGTTTTTTACATAGGTAATAATGGCTCAGTTAAATTCTGTATATTAGGGTAATACATTTATTAAGTAAAGTCTGTATTAATGTTCTATTGCACCTTTGATGTTGTGTAGTTGTTTTTCAAGTCTTGAACTATAGGGCGGCCCCGGGCCGAAACAAAAAAAAAATAAAGGGTGTGGGGGCGACCCCAAATAAGATATTAAAGTGGTTATATGGATATGTATGTAGGATTATGTAATGCAATGCTAGTTTAGAACTGGTACATTGTAAGATTGTAGATGTATATGTTATAGATTCAAAGTTATTTGGAATCGAACCATTAAGAATAAATATGTAAGAGTCAAGTTTGTTCAATTGGCATTACCATGGACTCAGTGTATGCGGCAGGGGATTATTTATTTTAAAGCTTTTCTAATTGTAGATTGAAGTGAAATTAAATACTTAATTTTAAAATTCTAGAAGACTGTTTTGTTGAGATGTTGTCTCCGTCCGGTCATATCAGCATCTCCAAGCTGTTCCTATTACATTTCAAATATTAAAGATGGTTTTAAAGGATGTATACGGCTCATTTGGGTGAAAAATTTTTTCTCACCCTAAATCATGTTTATTCCTTTCGAATATAATAAAAAAGATGATGAATGCCATTTTGCAACTTAGATAATGACTGCATATGTTCCTCAAAAGTTACAATAAGAAGAGACGCTGTATATATATGTAATTTGATTATTTTTTGTCCAGAAGCAAAAATTTTAATTGGGATCTAACATTCATTCTTTAAAGATCAAGACATTTTAGATTTTGGAAATAAATACAGATAAATTGCATTAAATTGTTATTTTTTAACAGGAAATACCTGTATGAGTCATTTGGGCTCATTCTTATTCATTCAAAAAAATTTGACAATGCTCATGTATCTTGTAAGTCAGAATGAGATACAATACTGGAAAAAAATCGCAAAAGAAATCAATATTTTAAAATTTGTATTTTGTAGGACTCGGAACAACCAATCCCATTCACTGCTTTCAGGGCGACAGCAAATGTCAGGTTTGTTAAACACTGGGTGCAAACTATTCATCTTACTGTACACAATTCATGGTTTTATTTGTAGTTAAAAAGAACCCCCGGAAAATGATTACTGATAAGTTTCACTGTTATTAGCATTACACGAAATGAGAGAAACCTTTTTCGGCAAAAAACAGACTAAGAAAATAGAATGAATCTTATATTTTTCGGGTGATGCGGTATCACCGAATTGTTATGGTAAAACTGCATCAATGCGCGAAGTGCATTGATGAAAAGTTTTACCGTCTAAATCTCGGTGATAACCTGCATATCACCCGAAAAAATATAAGATTTATTTCGTATCATTTAATTTTAATACAACAATGAGAATCGGCGCTAGATGATCACGTGAAATAAAATTAAATGATATAAGAAATGAATCTTAATTTTTTTCGGGTGATGCAGGTATCACCGAATTTTGGATGGTAAAACTGTAATCTATGCGCGATGTGCATTGATGAAAAGTTTTACTGTCTAAAGATAACCTGCGCAATCATCACCCAAAAAAATATAAGATTTATTTCTTATCATTTGATTCTATATTACAACAAAATAATGATCATTAGACTTTATTTGTTGTTTAAGTACCTGATAAAAAAAATCACCTCAATTCTTAAAAGGTGTTTTAACCAATGAAAATCGGTGATGGATAATCACTTAAGCCATCTCGTGGAAATTAAGTCTGGTAATGATAAGTGATTTAATGTAACTGGAGATAAATGACATTTTACTTGTGTGAAGTCTAACTTGGAACACATTTTTGCTGAACAGTGAGATATTGGGAGCCATGCAGGACCCTGATGCAGGAGTAAACCTAGGCAGTCACGTCCGAAATGGTGCTGTCCATAAAAACTGCTTCACAGGTAATAATGAAGTTACTGAGAGGGTAAATAAAGAATGGCTTGTCATTTGTAAGGTAATATTAATTTTATGATGAATGGACATGCAGTGTGCTATGCATAAGGTAATTTTCTATGTTGTGAAAAGACCTATCTTGAAAATTAATATGAATTATTATTATCATTATATAAGTTCATTATTGCAGTAAATGTTTTGTGTTTTAAATCTTATTTGCTACTTTTTTAGGAAGTGCAGTAGTAGACTGGCTGATTCGATGGTCAATCATCAGAAGACGAGAGGACGGGGCGGCCATGATTCAGACACTGCTAAAATTAGGCCACGTACAGGAAGTTGACATCAATGATGGGGCACTCGGAGCTTCCAAAAAATTCAGTGACGGAGACAAGCTGTATCGATTTGTAAGTTAATTACAAGTTAATGATGTGTGTGATTGCCATGCGGAACTGATAAACTGTGTCAAATTAATTCAAATTTTCTTTTTTCGTAAAAATTAAATTAGAGAATTTGAAAAATTATAAAATCATGAAAATGAAAATCCTGCAGGTGTCAAATTTATGATGTACAGAGTGGAAGCTCTACTGAGCTTACCAGATTGGTATTCATATAGTATTACATGTACTGTTTTGGTTTTTTTTAAGTGGCATGGAATACATATGTTTAATCATGTATATGTGACATACAGGCAATTCTCTATGACCTGCATTTTGGTCCCTTGAAGTTCTTGATCACATTAAGTGAAATCCCAATCCCAGTTGGGTTGTTTTCCTCTACATAGTCCGTTAGCAATTTTACTCTGACTTAATCTCTCAATCTTCCAAACTATATCAACGTTCTTGATCTCTTGAAGTGAAATTTGAGTCCTGTAAACCCCATTTCATTGTTATTCACTCGAGGTCTGTGGTGTATACCTTATTAATCATATGTGGACCTTACTTAGCTAACGTTGAATGCCTTGGGCTAGTGTGACTGTGCCAGTTAGTTGAATACTAAGATGACACAACACCCATACTTCTTATTGGGATAAATAATTAGTTGTTTGATTGGTCAGTTTTAACCTGACACTAAATCGTTCTCTGATTTAGAGGTAGATGATTATTTGTTTGATTGTGCAATTTTTATGATGACCATATACTTAAGTAACTGTGCCATGCCTTATATGGGGGAAAAATATTTAAACTTATTAAAAATTCTTTATATAATTTACAGTGTATTCAAGACTAAATTTTATTTTGTTGAATTGAATTGAAGTTTGTTAAAGGGACTGACTCATGATTTTTCTCCAAAATTTTGTTTTTCACTTTATATTTTATGATCAAAATATCTTGTCTGCTATGTATAAATTTCAAATTTCTTATTGTGCAGCATCAAAATGCATTAATTACAAAGTGAGCAATTCATTATTTTGTTTGTAAATACAAACACTGGTTACAATGCAACATTTGGGGTGGTGGTCCTTTTGCGGAAATCGGACGATGACTCATCATTTATAATTTCATGGACTAACACGTGAATACATGTGAGAATGTTCATGCTTACTCTACTTGTTGGTCTTTTTCTTGCTGTGGAATTGCCATGCAATGTTGCACATGACTNTGCGGAATTGCCATGCAATGTTGCGCATGACTGCCACGCCAAATGTAGCCTTATATCCAGTGATGAAAGACTCAAGTCTTTGTTTACATTGCACAGAGTTATGGTTAAAATATTACTCTTTTCCTTGCATTTCAAAGGTCCCAAATTTGACTGTAGACTTTAAATGAGTTATATCTTCAATATTCAACATAAAAAATAAATTAAAAAATCTTTCGATCAAAAATCGTGAGTCAGTCCCTTGAAGAATAAAACGCCAAAACAATCCCAGAATGTTGTAAACATGCAATTGATTACTGTAAAATCAGAACAATCATGGTCAGACGTTTCATTTTGGATTTTAGTTCCACCTTTGAATTCTCAAATGCTTGATGTAAGTTTTTAAGGGACATGGAGTCCCGAAATATTGAGAGTCGCCTGCCCTTCTTTTGGAAAAGTTGTGATGCTGAGTTATTTGTTGTTGAATGTAATGTATTTTTATATTAAAGTCTTCCCTTAACCTTGGGGCCAAGAGGAACAGTTACGACGACAGTACGGACAGCGACACAAGCTCCTCAGAGGACGAGGAAGACGAAACTCAGGAAAACAAACTCCGCAAGGGCAAAGTCCTCAGGGCATCCTTCCTGTCAAAAAAGGTGAGCTCCAGATAAAGGTCAAAGGTGAAAGCTCCAGAATAAGGTCAAAGGTGAGCTCCAGATTAAGGTCAAAAGGTGAGTTCCAGATAAGGTAAAGGTGAGCTCCAGATAAAGGTAAAAGGTGAGTTCCAGATAAAAAGTAAAAGGTGAGTTCCAGATAAGGTCAAAGGTTGAGCTCCAGAGGATGTAAATGGTGAGTTACATAGAATGTAACAGAGAGCTTACGAGATGTACAAAGATGAGCTCCAAGAGGATGTAAAATGGTGAGCTCCAGAGGAATGAAAATGTGAGCTCCAGGTATTATAAAAATTTTAACAATGAGTTCCAGATAAAGTAATGTGGGTCCAGGTTTATGTAAAAATTGTTATTTCAGATAATGTGAAAAGGTGATATCCATATAATGTAAACTTTGTAAAGGTTTTCTTTTGTTAAGTTCTGAATCAAATCAAGGTGCCAAGACTTTCCTGTCAGGAATTATACAACAAAGACCAGAAATTTGTTGAAAAAGTTTAGGTGTCTATAATGGTTAAATCGTTAGGATTAGGTGTGACAAAAGCTAAAAAAAGAATAGAGTTCACATTACGTTACTTTTAGTAGAAAGATAATTAAAGTCAAAATCATGAAGTCCTTAAACATTTTCACACTTAGCTTGTAAATCAGGAAATGGTTATATGGACTGACATTTGAATGCCCATCTGTATGACAAGGAAGTGATTAAATTAAAGATTGTTTTCATGTCCTGGGCAATGAACAAAGCCCCAGGAGGAAGGGCACAGTTATTTACTAATTATAGATTAAAATAGAATAGCTAGTAGCAGGAAGTAACCTAATTAATAACATTTGTTGCAATATAATTTCAAAACATTGAATTTTATTTGTTTTATATATTTTACTATTCTAATAACTGAAATGATCATGATAGTATTTTTTTTTCAATCTTAATCCTCTGTTATTGACAATATATTATAAGATTGCATATTCATTAATCTATTCTTCACTTCTTCTAGAAAAGTATCAGAAAAGACTGGCGGATAGTGAGAGTGACCTTGAGAGAGAACCCATCGTCCCTAGAGTACTCCAGAGTGCTGGTAAGCTTCACATGGATTGGGCAGAGTGCCAAACAATCACATGTTGTATACTAAAGATCTTGGAAAAATTACTTGTCATGTTGTCTATCATGTCTTTAACTGAATTTTCTCAGCATGATCACACCAAGAAAGGAAAGATTGTTGATGTAGAAGAGGTGAACACTGAAGAAGCCAAAAATGATTGTTTAGGTAAGAGTAGAATAATAATCTCGATAAAACACTGCGTATATAAATAAGTCATTTTTATTTTCTGAGAGGAACAAATCTATCATGATACTGTAGTTTCAAACTCTCATGGCGTGAGAAATTTGTTGGGACTTCATTTTAATGTTGGAAGAATTTTTATACGCCTGTTTTTTTAATGAATCATATAAATTGTTCTATTCAAAATACTGTCTCCACAACTCCTCCGAAACCTTTGGAGGGATTTTAATGAAACTTGGTACAAAGAATCTCACATGAGTGGATCAAAGGATCTGATTTTAATCAGATTGCTTCTGAACATTGCAAATAAGATCAGATAACTTTATTGACAATTACCATGTTGGCTAGCAGTCAATGATAGTGTACGAAATTATGGAAGTATTGTGCAGTAGATAGTTCAATGTATTAAAACATAATTTACAGACAAATAACAAGAAAGACAGAACATTTTGTTACATTGAGGATATTCCCGGCTTGCGCCGTCATTATACCGTATATTACTTGCCTCAATTAAGTGGATTTTTTGGGAAGTAAAGGTTTGGTTCCAAAAGATCTATATAAGCCGACTTAATAGGCGAGTCTAGGGGCAGATCGATAATTTTCCTAGATCGAACAAAATGTAACATCCGACGACAGACATCGGTTACAGACAAATTAAGTCTGTATGGACATTAAAAAATATTGAAAAATGTTATTAGAACACAGTACGTAAATACATAAAAAGAATTACATGCTATTGATTTTGAGAAAGGATAATTAAATAGCCGGTATTCATGTCGAAATATGGTGTGGGGTTTGAAAACTGGGCAAAATCAACGTAGTTGCATCTGAAATGTTAGAACCGATTCTCGGCCAAAAGTTGTTACGACTTATAGCGGATGTCATGGTAGGCAAACACCTCTGAAACTGATCTCAAAAAACACAACCGACCTTATAGGCGAAACCGGACTTAGTAGGCGAGTAGTATCGGGTACCTATTGATTCATGAGGAAGCAAAAAAGCAAAACGGCTGAAGATAATGCGAGTCGGAGCGGTGATGATAGCGTGAAGAAGGCGAGAGAGAAAAAGAGGCGGCGGAGCACAGAAGGAATAGAACTAATTCGGGGGGGGTTAAAAATCGATGTGATAGAACTGAAGGGGACCAAGGAAAAGTGGCGATAGTGAAAGGATTAATGGGGGAAGGAGGATAAAGCCAGAGGGACACACTGGCGAGAAGCCAAAAGAAATGAGACGGACCAAGGGCACGGGAGCGAAACAGAGGTTGAGGGAGAAGAAGGAAGAAGGGTTGGTACAAGTTAGGCTGCCTTCCACACAGAAGGACGCACTCGAGCGTGTGTTACGGGCGGCAAAATGAGCTCTAGTGTCCGACCCCCGATGCCCGACGGAGCAGGAGCGACCGCCGACGCTTAGCGAGACGCTCTCGGCCAATGCGGACAATTCGCGGGGCCCTTTTGGTGATCCTTAAAAAGACCCACCCCGAAACACATGACACTAGCGCCGCGACGCACGCAAGGGGGATGCGGAGACTCGCCGAGAAATTGGAGGCCTGCGTACTGGTTTGGGCAAGAGCGATGGGGGGACGGGGGAAGGGGGCAGGATGCGGCCGCTCCAAGAGCAGGTGTGACAACAAGGAGATAAGAGACAGGGGGTAAGGGAAGGAATACTCCATCCGGGGCATGAAGAAGACCAACGGAAGCTGAGAGCGGACGAGCTGCCTAGAGGCGGAACTGCCTGCGGGATCACCCAAAATTCGTGGGCAATGGGTGTAGGAGATCAAAGATTAGATGCCGGTTAGGAGAATGAGTAAAAGCGTGATCGGAAGCATCACAAAATTGCGAAGAACCCAAAAGGAGGGGATGAACAGGCAAATGCGCGGCAATGTAATAGAAGAACAATATAGAAAAGAGGAAATCGTGGAAGCGAAGAAAGCAGGGTAGCCATTGACTGTGCGAGGAGGAAAGCAATCGGCGGAAAACAGAGGAAAAAATTCGGTCACTATGAAGTAGGGACACACTGTGAAGAAGCAAATAGGGAATGTGAATAAATACAAAGGGGAACAATAACAAGCAAGGGGACATTAGACTAACAATTTAACGTAGATAGACGGCCTAAGCGGTGGGACAGCAAGGTATATCATAGATTTATATCGCGTTTGGGCGAGAATCGATGGAGAGTCACAATAAATTGGGAGGCAACGAAAAAGGAAACAGGAAAGGGACCCCAGCCGGAAAAGACGGGACGCGGGGGGGGGAGCAACAGGGGAAACAACAGAGGACCTGCGCAGGCATGGCCTGGCGTGGGAAGGAAGCAGCAAAGATGTTGTGTCAAATCAGCGGAAAAAGAAAGTTTGTTAGCCTAGCTCACTAGACGTTGGAAGATTATAGAGCGCTTGATTCAGTAACAATGGTAGAGACAAGGAAGGCAACATGACAAAAATGAAAAACTTAAAGATTGTAAAAAGAAAAAGAAAAAAATGAGAAAGTGAATGGAGGAGGAAGAGCTGGAAATTTGGGTTGCACCGGGATGGACAGGAAAGGATGAAAACTAACGCAGCTGTTAGGCGGAGATATTGGTGTCAGAGGTACCGAGGGGAGAATAAAAGCACAGCAGTGAAAAGCCACGATAGATGGTAAACTATAAAGTGCAAGCCATTGAGTGGCGAAACGGGTAAACCAAGTAGAGGGGATTTTGATGCTCGAGTGCGGTCGGCGGTGGTTTACATCGGGATTTCACAGCCAATCGGCTCCGATAGTCACGTGCGAGAGCGAGAATGGGAAGCAGCTCTATAGCAGAAATGATGTTTGTTACAGGAGATGATGTAAAATGTAGAAAGGCGGAGATGCTGAAGAGCTGTTTAAAATGCCAGTGCGCTGTTAGGGGCAGATGGGGTCAGATTACGCGAAAGCACGAAATGCAAGAGCAATAACAGGTAGAAGCAGCGGCCAGCAAGGGAAGGCCGCAGAAACCGGACGGGGGAAGAAAAGAAGCAGAAATCAGCGCCACAACATGTGAGGGAAACATTTTATATGGTGAGTAATGAGGTTTTAGACAGTGACCATCTATCTGGCAAGAGGAGAACCAACACAAAGACCGGAACTGCGCCGAGGGAGGAGGGCCGCGCCACCGGCAGGGCGGAGGGGAGCGCGTTGTGTCGTATACCAGAGCACGCCGTTGTGCAAACAATGAATTAGCACAGCGCTATGAAGAGTGACTAGGACGGAAACACCCTCGAAGAAAATGCGCGGGCACTCAGAATGACGCTTGAGGGAAGAAGATCAGGAACATTATTGAAAGGACACTTAGCACCCGTAGGGAGTTGAAGAGAAGAAGCAGACAACAGGGAGGGAGAGCATCACGATGAATGATGTTTCAAGAAGGAAGGGAAGGACAATTAAAGCATGATAATGTTGGATAAAAGATAGTGTAGAGCTATAAATAAGGGCATCCCTGAGCCGTGAAATGGCTCAAGTTATATTTATGTTTATATCAAGTAAAGAAATGAAGGAAAGAGTAAACAGTGTTTTGCATGAGAAGTCGGGAAGTACAGGGAGAAACAATAACAGGGGCATAGGTGAACGCCAGGAGGGGGCAAGGGGGCGCCAAAGAAGGCGCCTGAGGGTGACTAGAGAAATAAGGGGAAGGTTGCAGGCAACGGAATACACGGCGGGCAGCCGACCGGGATCGCGTGGTGAGAAGAGCCTCTTATACCTAGTAGCGGGCGGGGAGAAGCAGAAGGGGCTCGCGAGAGACCCCGACAACGAGCCGGGCCCAGGGGCACAAGAACCCCCGCGCTCAAGGCCCGTGGGAGCCGAGCAGTAGCAAAGGCCCGCCAGCAGTGGGGAGCTCCGAGGAGAAAGATCGCGAGGGAGATCTAGGATGAAGCGCGCGCAGAAGCAGAGTGCAGCGGAAACAGGCGGCGTGTGAAAGGATGGGCCCTCGTGAGAACAGAAGAAAGATGTAAAACGGAGGTCGTCGATTGCACAGGGAGGAAGTGTGCGAAATGCATGGGTAATCACAATTTCATCATAAAAGGGAGACCTATTGGGTTCTACCAGAAGGGATGTAACAGAAACCGATCAGGGGGACAGAAAATTATGAAAACAGGACGAAGGGGAAGAATGACCAAGACCGTGGAAAGGATGGTAGCATTTTGAATTCGTAAAATCAAGTAATATTGGAAACTGCCAAGCAATAACCGGAGGATGAAGGGACACAGGACAACATTGGACCAGGCGACGTTGATCTTTAAAGTGATTGACGAAATATAAGGGGATATTGGGGCCCAAAATGAGCAGCCAGTGCAAGCCGATGCCGAAAACGCACTGTGGAGGAGAGAGTCTCTCAGCCGAAATTTTGGTTTCAAATTTTGCACTAAAGTCAACAAACAAAGGCGAACGAACAGGAATGGCGGAACTAAAACGAGGAGGCCACTCAATCAGAGAGAAACAGAGAGAAGAGTAGGGGCAAGGAGCCAGGGAAATTTGATGAGATACCACGGAAGCAACAAAAAACATGACAAAAGACCTGAAGTGCGAGAGAGGACGTTTGTGAAATGAAAAAAGTCAGGACAAGGATCAAATTAACCATCGTACAAAGATGACCACAAGACAAATAAACATTGGGGCACAGGGGACGGAAGAGAGAAAATAGAGGCGGAAAGGGAAGTCAAAGAAAAGCGAAGACATGGATGCACGTTAAACCGGGCAGAAGCGGACAACGCGGGGTGGCGCGTTCGGGTAGTGTCATTTTTAAAATCTTCGCAAGAACAATGGGCCAGAAAAGCTGAAATTTATATGGAAGCTTCGGTATAGTGGATATTCAAGATGTATGTTGTGCGAGATCCGCCAAATTACCTCCAGAAGTGGAGCGGAAAAGTGATTACATGCGGTCCAACATGGCGGAGAAATCAGATGAAGACATAAAGGAAATGGCAGCAAAAGATACCACAGCCAAGATGAAAGAATGAAGAGCGTACGCGGGCCGCCATGCAAGGGTGCAGTAAGGACAAGTAAGATATTAGGACTGGGGGGTGGCAGGACAGAAGATAAATGTTTGTACATGACGCGCAGGCCGGGCAAATCAATGAAGGTCAAGGGACCCAAAGAGGGCTGCCTTATAGGGAGGGAAGGCGAACCTCAGAAGAGTAACACGTGAACAAGAAGGAAAGTATGAACATAGCTGACACTAAGGCAGAAATAGGGAAGACAAATGGGGGAAAAATAAGAAATCGGGTTTAGTAAGAAGAAGGAACTTCTTGTCGCTGCTTGCTCTACCAAGCGACAGCTACTTGTTGGAGAATGAGCTAGAGGAAAGGCTGCGTGAAAGGTTTTATAAATATGGACCAAGAAGGTGTTAGAGCCCGTGACACATAGTAGAGAGATTCATTAATAGGTGACGCCTTGAGTGTGCGTGTCAGAGAGGTATCGCACCGTGTGAACGCCCGGCAAACAGCAGGGGAAAAGAGACCGTGACGGGAACGAGGCGATGTAAACCCACGATGAAAGGTGGGATTAACAGCGGAAAACCCCACACCAGGCCAGGTAGGCGCTTCTCTCGGCCCAACATCTAAAGTTACTATATGATTATAAGCAGAGAAAAAGTTCACTTTTTAGAAAGATCTCATTCTCATAAGAAAACAGCAACTGGTAAAATGGGACGAAGCTTGAAATATGAAATGGAATATGACGAGACGAGGATGGTATGCCCCATGTTACAACTGACTAATAGGAATAGATATTCATTATGGAGTACTCTGGTTCAAATATGAACCGCCCGAGAGGAGTACGATGGCCGGCGCACGAATAGGTGAGGCAAGTTTATCAAGTTGCACATTTTTCTCAAATAATTACATATGTGAATTGGCGTATTTCATATAGTTTCTGGGAAACAGACACAATTGCTTGAGTTAGGAAAGCGGATCCCGACAGTCGTAATCTAATAACGCTCTGTTGCGAAAAGGAACCGAGCTGAGGTGGCTTCAGAGAAAGCGTAAATTTTAATATGGAAGCTCCTGAAGATTATAGATGAGAGATTCAGGTTGTTCAAATCTGACCCGGTGGGTGCATAGAGTCGAAGGGATGCAGAGCATTCG
>CAJDSM010035150.1:4532-16480 GCA_903981925.1 Ostrea lurida | reverse complement strand
TCACAACAATTTAATCTACCTAGATTATAAGAGGTTCGTGAAATTGGTCTCGAAGGAGAGGCACCCCTTATCGACTTTTGACACACGTCTTGAGCCTATTTTCTTGACAAAGTAAACGGAGTAATCCGTAGTCAAATTTAGTATATGAAAAACTGTTATCAAACACTTCAGAAAGATTTCACCCAATGACAGGCCGAAATGGCAATTTAAATCGTTATAACGACCATAGCATTTGCAAAATATTGTCTTTAAACGTGACTGTTAAAACCCCTGCAACAAGAACTTGTTTCTACGTAGCCTGCGTCGACTAAAAACTGATCATACGCAGAAAAAGCACGATTCGTGCCTCTGGAAATTCCAACAGACTGTTGGAAGTCCTGATTGACCAAACATTATAAAGATATTGTAACTACGAAAATCCAGCATTGCTGTAATATCAATTCCAGGGTATTTGTGTGTAGAATCAGAGTGGAATTTAACAAAGTTATTTATAAAATGGTTGATCACTAGATATGAATATTTCGTTTTTCCACTTTTGTTGAAGAAGCAGCTGTGTTTGATATCAAAAAGTCTAGTCTTTAATTCAAGTCTTTAGGTCAATCCCATTTCTTCCCCATGCAAGTTCCTATTTTATCTACTGATAGATTCCGAAAACCTTGCTCATTTAAATGGCGACATAATTTCATGACCATCATGGATTTTGTGGAAGAATACGCCAGGCGTTAGATAAAACCTGAGGGAGAGGAGCTTGACACTTTGTCTAAATGGATCAAAGCTATTCGGAAATTATTAAAATCCCGTATTAACCATTTAGCGGAAAAATACGTACTATTTATCCTTCTGTCTTTAAGAAGCCAGAAGTGGTAAATGAGTTACATAGACTATATGAGTTTTGTTTTTTGTTTTTGCTATTTCCAGCTGATGAAGCAAGTAACAAAATTGTCTTTGTTTGTAAAAAAAAAAAAAAAAAAAAACTATTATACTTGCTTTTTAAATGAACTAGGATTTACTTCAGTATGCGGGAATCTTACTTATACTCCAAGCAATCTTACTAAGATGAAATTCTTCAAAATCACCTTTCTGTTTTAAATACTGTCAATAATCCGAAGAATCAGGATCAATTTGAATTACGATACCTTTACTGGATTTCGAAATTGCATAAAAATCTTTACAAACAAAGATACAGCGCTGGTTCCAGTAAGTGCTCTACAAGCTTCTATCTTTACTACTAACTAAACTACGAACAGCTGTCAAAGAGTCACTTCAGAGATACTGTTCAACTACATATTCCTGAAGTGGTGTCAATCAGATGTGTATTCTCAAAAACTCTAAAAACCTTTTAGAAAACTTCAAGTCACGATATTTTTCTAAAATTGACGGCATCAAAACGTATAATTTCTTCACACGTTATACAACAATTCCTCGCGACAAATTAAAATCTAGACTTTTAATTGCTTTTTGAACAAAAACGTCACCCCAAAATACAAGTTTCTGGTCGTTGGGAAACAAGATACATATTTTGTTAGAATCCACTCTGATTGCCCACACAAGTAGATAAAATTGGAAGCGGGTGATTGGTTTGCCATTGATATATGTGTAAGTAAGGTATTTGTGTTGCTAGATACAAGTTTGAGGAAGGTTCTGACCATATGTACAGGACAGAAAGTACTATGATTTTGCTTGGTGATTTTGACAATGGTGGACCGCCCTAATTGGTCCGTTTTGGACTTGGTAATGGTGAGTAAGATGTGACCGGATGCGTCCATTTGAAGGTCAGATACCTGGAGGTGTAAAACTTCGCCAATTCGAAGAAACCCAAAATAGGCTACGCAAAATGACGCAGTAAACAGGGCTGATTCATAGGGAGATCGACAAACGACTGGTAAAACTTGGATAAGTTTGGTAAAAACCTGGAGTGAGATTGGGATTCTAAGGTACTTGGTAGGACCTGCGGATCTACGGATGCCTTCTAAGGTTTTGGAGAGAGTGTAAATTTTTGTCGTGTCTGAATGACACATAAGTTTATGAAAGCATGAAATTGCACTAATAAATAGCTGGGCTGTTCTAAACGAGCCACCCCGAATAGACAAGTAGGCTAGAAAGTGTAGCAGCTGGTCTACTGAGGCAGGACAGGATTGAGGCAATGCATACTGAATGCGGAAAATTTTGAACTGCTGTAATGCGGTGTCGTAGGTCGCATGTGTGTTGGTTAACAAGGAGTTGTGCAAGAGCCATGACGCTTCGTCTGCTAAATGTCCCACAGATGGCGGGGCACAAGGGTGGGGAAGGAGTTTGCTTCTGCTGCGAGGTGTCAGAATCTGGCCCACTGTGAACGAGATATTGAATCGGCAATACAGTTAGATTTAGTAGGGATGTAGGTAGCTTGAATTTGAATGTTGTGATGTAAGGTGAGAAGCACCAGTTTCCGAACTGGAGACATAACTCTAGGGGATTTGCAAGTGGAGTTGTTGACAATGTTGACAACTGACATGTTATCGGTATGTAAAAGGAATTTGGCGTTTTAGAAATATTGATGCCACAAAGTCAGCGCTACTATGACAGGGAAGAGTTCTAGGAAAGTCATATCCCTAGTTATGCCCAGTGTAGTGGCCAGAACCCCCAGGCCCATTTGCCATTGAAATATACCCCAAATCCACCCTGATTTCCCCCAGCACTGTCAGTATATAGTTGAATAGCACGATCGTCTAGTAAAGGGATGTTAACGTCCGAGATGTCATTGTCGATTTGAAGGAAGCTGGTCCAGACCTGAAGGTCGAGCTTCATATCCTTGGACACGCGTATTCTGTGGTGCTGTTTTTTAACACCAATTTTGGCATTAATGAGGCGTCTACAGAAAGCACGACCAGGTGCTACAACACGACAGGCAAATTTCAAAAGCCCTAACAGAGATTGCTTTGTAGTAGCCTTACCTTCTTGGCTTGAAGGACAGTTTGAATAGCGTCGCGCAACTTATTAAGCTTATCAATCGGTAGCGACATTGTCATAGTGAGTGTGTCAAATCTGATGCCGAGGAAAACCAAGTCTGTAGTCCTCGGCTATGATGACCCCTAGGTCAGTGAACAACATTCTGAATATTTTCAACGTGTTAGTGCATTGTTGAGAAAGAGGTGGACCACAGACCAAAAATCATCTAAATGGTGGATAATGGAATTGTTAGCTCACCTGAGCCGAAGGCTCAAGTGAAGCAATTCTGATCGTCTTTTGTCCGTCGTCTGTCTGTCTGTTAATTTTTCACATTTTCGACTTCTTCTCCAGAACCACTGGGCCAAATTCAACAAATCTTGGGACAAATCCTCCTTGGTGAAGGAGATTCAAATTGTTCAAATGAATGACTGGGCCCCTTCAAAGGGATATAATCACGAAAATGCAAAATAGGGTGGGTGTCATTTAAAAATCTTCTCAAGAACAACTGGGCCAGAAAAGCTGAAATTTATATGGAAGCTTCCTGATATAGTGAAGATTCAAGTTGTGTCAAATCATGACCCCGTGGATACGATGGGCCTAAATAAGGATCAAAGTTTTACATCATGATTATAAATAGGGAAAATCTTTAAAAATCTTCTCAAGAACCACAGGGCAGAAAAACTGAAATTCATATGAAAGCTTCTAATATGTGGATTTCAAGTTGGTACGATGAGGCCACAATAGGGATCAAGGTTTACATATGATTATATAGGGAAATCTTTTGAAAATCTCAATAACCACTTGGCCAAAAAAACTGAAATTTATATGAAAGCTTCCTGATATAGTGGAGATTCAAGTTTTGTTCCAATCATGACCCCCGGGGTACAATGGGGCCCCAATAGGGATCAAAGTTTTACATATGATTATATAGGGAAATCTTTTAAAATCTTCTCAAGAACCACTGGCCAGAAAGCTTCCTGATAATAGTGAAGATCAAATCATGACCCTCGGGATAATGTGAGGCCAATAAGGGATCTATATTTTACATGCAAATATAGGGAAATTCTTTTAAAATCTTCTTTATTGAACCAGACGAGTAGATGTTTACCTGAAAGCTTCCTGATATGGAGTAGATTTAAGTTTATTAGATAATGCCTCTCCGAGGGTTGGGTGGGCCACAATACGGGATTAAAGTTGCTACTACTGCTCTTCTTAGTGAAGCATGCTCAGTGAGCGATGTGGCCCACGGGCCTCTTGTTTTGGGGAGTGTTGTTCTGTAATCCAATGTAAGAAAGTTGCAAATTTGTCCCCACAGTGAACAGCTGATGGAGGCTCCAAATGAAAGCATCTTGTCAAAGTAGTGAAGCCTTCAAATTTAAAAACCAATAATTCGAAGTCTGCAGGGTGTATAGGATAAGGCGGAAAGCAGATTTGATATCAGACTTGGCAAGTAAACAATCGTGGCCCAGGGCCCATAATTCTGGTTGCATCGTCAATGACCGAATACTGGACAGAAAAAAAATGAGGGTCAATAAAATCGTTAATAGACTTCCCATTGGATGTGACAAATTAGAATAAGGCGATCCCCGTCTGTTTTTTTTTTGGGGGGGACTAAGCCTATAGAGAGAGACTGGGAAACTGACGAAAGGCAAAGCTTTTGAGAGAATGCTCTCTACTGATTTTTTCTTGAGCAACTGAAATATTAGAATGTTTGCTAGGAAAATTACCGAGATTCCCTGGTTCCCCGTTGACCCAGTATTATAATCGAAAGCCAAAGTAAAAACATGAAGTAGAAATGAGCATGATGATATCCTTGCAAAAATGAGCCAATGATTTGATTAATTGGTATGTGCCCTAATGAGTAAATGGAGCTATGTTTGAAACACTTTAATTACTTGTGGGTGTTCGGCTGCACAAGTGCTGTAACGGCATTTAGGGAAGAAAGGGCAGTTTTAACAGCATTTGTAATTATAACATGGGCTTGTTCAAAGAGGTATTTTAGCAGAAAGATTAGTTGAGCTGTATATTTTGAGGAGTGTATGCAAGGAATGGTTGTTACTAGAAGATACGTAAAAGTAGCCAAAATTCAGTATGACCCCCCCTCCTCCCATGAGCTTAGTGGTGCGTCATATTTAGACCAGTACTTGATTCTATTGCCGCCTGTCGAACTTCCCTGCATATTGATAATTTCTGGCCTTTTTTGGATGTTTTTCTAACATAACACTTGTAAAAATCAGAAAAGCCGAGGTCCATTTTTCAATGTGCATGTACGAATTGGCTCGGTGATTGTCACGCCAAGTTTGCATTAAGCATTGTAGATTGCCCGCGGTCGGCAGTATCGAGTTTCGCGGCTAGATTTGAAGCAGAGGAAAGCGATAAATGTGACCCTCGCAGATTTAAGCTTTAGGCTGTTAGGTATCATGACTTCCCAAAGCATTCGTCAAAACTTGACTGATTAATTGGTCTAGTATGCGTAAACTGAAATATCATTTATGTAATTGTAAATTGTCGATTCACTGGATTGAATCTCGACTGGCGACAAGTGTTACGTTCGTCTTAAGGCCCAGCGTCGATAATTGGCTGAGACGGGCGCGGAATGGGACCTTACGACCTGGGGGGACATTGTGATGGTGACTAGGGCGAGGTCGCGATCCGGGCGGGGTCACTCTACCGCGGAGTGGTGAAACCATGCCGGTGCTGAGCCTTGTTGTTGCCTTGTGGGTTTTTTGCCCTCCTGCCTGCTCTCCATTTACAGGTCCATCTGCCGTCAGACCGACATCCAGGCGAATCTAGGTGGTTGCCGAATTTATTTTTAGGAAGATGTGAGGAGAAACGGGAAGAATCAGCGAATGATTGAGATGATTTTTTATGCTTTTGGCAATTGGTTTCTGACTGAGATTTCCTGAAGTGTGAAGTTAAGCAATACAAGCTGCAACTGACGTCATTTTTTTCAACTACTCAAAATATGCACAAGTTAACAACCTACCTAATACTAATAATATTAATTAAAATCTTGGTAAAAAATTTCAACAATAATCATTGCGATATTGATTTGAGAGCACATCTTGAATGAGCGTTTCGAATAACCGCGATTAGCCTAAACGCCGAACATGCTGACGTCAAGTCATACAAATTTTTAGAAACCGACATTAATATCGTTTTGTTTGAAAAAGTTTGCACTGTGTAATGAATGACTATAAAGTACTATATTGTAACGTTCAAGACAATTATTACGCAAAATGTGCCACTTCAAACTTTGATTTATTAAATTTCTTTGCAAATATTGGATGTTAATCTGACCGTGTAGTAACACGTGTTTCTCTTCCGTGGATATTCGAACTTGGTGACCTCGAGGTCATCTGCGTCGGAGATGACGAACCAGGAATTAGTGACGGGATGCCAGTAATTCATGATCAACATTTTCTGTTGATTTGACGCGTTGATTGTTACAAATCCACTCTGATTCAACAAAGATTACTTATCTCAATCACCAAATATTCACTCTATTTGTTCTATCTATTTTACAAAATTATTTGCCGTCAGTTACAGCTTGTATATTGCTTATAAGCGTTCACCATTAAGGCCACGATTTATACTGTTAGGGTAGTTCCGTACCAGATTCACTTCGTACAAGGTACGAGGTGAGTTTGCCAATCTAAATTAATTGCGGAACAATTTATATGTATATCAAATAATCTCGATTATCCAATTTACAGTTTACGACTTTGAAATTTGTTACAATCGAGGAAACTCGCAACAAAGTAATGGAAACGGTGTGCGAGATTTGTTCATCTATTATTAAAAAAAAAACTCAGTAGTAGAAAATTTCTGTTGACACATTTTCAAGTACATTAAAATCTAATATAATTTTTAAGATTTGAACAGTCGAGGGATAATAAGAATTTCTGGGCTTCCGTAAAACGTATTACTCACTGGATTTTCCCACGATTACTTCATTAACGTGTATTTCTAAGGACTGTTGATATATGTAGGCCGAGCAGAAGACCAAGACTGTTAAGTCTATCAACCTAATTCTTCCATAATATACTCGTTAAACGGTGCCTAACACAACCGTCACCATTAACGACACCCATTCATACTGTTTTCCCACTCTACCTTCTTTAGTCCAACAAACACTATGTTTTATCCAACAAAGTGAGAATCTTTGTTGAAAATCGTTTTAAGATGTTTTTCAAGTTTGAATGTTAAAATGTTTTTTAGCTTCCGAATGTTTTTCTGATATAATTATAACTTCCTATCAATATGGATTAAAATCAGCTCCTTTGATCGCTCATTTAGTCGCTTGCTGATGCATAGCGTGTATATAAGCTGTATATTTCATTGGTTAATATTTTTCATCAGAATTATCTTCTTTAGCAAAGACAGTATAGATGGCAGCACGTTGTGACGACAATTTGCAAGGTATTATGGGGCCAAGCGGGGGAGCGGAGGGGATCGAAACCTTTGGCAAGCAAAGATGTTTTTAGAATGGCCGAGATCACTAGATAGCTATGTATGAATATTTCCTTCTCCATTTTTGTTTGAAGAAGCAACTGTCTCAATATCAAACATATGGATATCCATAGAGACGAAGATTCCAATCGAATTGATGGTCAGAATGTCAAAGGTCAAGCGCATTAACATTGATGTACCAAAATGGTTTTCAGGGGCTGAGACTCGAGAAGCATTATCCTTTCTACCTAGAGTCACCAAATATATATGTATATGGTACCAATGGATGAAAGATGTTCCTATTGAGATTGTGGTCAAAAGTCAAAGTCAAGCATACTGCCACACTAAAATAGCAATAAGGTTTCATCTAAAAATTATATATTTTGAAAGATGATAACATGCTACAAAAGATTCATATTCAGGTTAAATTCAAAAATATGAACGTCCTATAGGCAGGTGATACTCATACAAATAGCGCGACAATGGTAAATCGTGTAAGTGACCATTAAGCACCTGCGGTCTTCTCATTTTTCCTTTCAAAAGACATTAGATAGAAAATTACAGTAAATTACATGCCTGAAGGCCAAAACACAATTCTTGGTTTGGTCTTGTGGATATTGGGCAACGTTATACTCATTTAAACAACAATGGCCTTTTGTTGGGTTGAAATTACTCATTAACCAACAATGACACAATGTTGGGCAACGTATTTAGTGATTTACAAACAAAAGGACCAGTGTTGAGCCGATACGTGATTAGTTTATGTAAAGGCAAGAGATAACAAACAGTGATGAATCTCGTAAGTCCCAATAGATACAACAACAAGAGTTGGGCAAACACAAATCTGGAAAACCAGTGTGGGATCAGGTGTCTTGAGAAAGTAAGCATTCCTGTGACTGGTAACACCTGCCGGTACAGCCTGTCTTGATCAGGTAAACCGCGTAATACGTAGTCAAATCAGTATGTGGAAACAGCTTAACAATTGCTATGAAACATATCAACAACACTTTCACCCAATTGCAGGCCATATGGCAGATGAATTTGTGTAACGCCCATAGAAAGATTGCAAAATGCTGCCATAATCGTGACTGGTCAAATCCCTGCAACAAACTTGTTTGTGAGTAGCTGTCTTGATTAAAAACATGACATACACAGAACAAGCGTTTGCATATCGAATAAGGTGAAGAGTAACATACACACCATTGCAGGTCATGATGGGAATATTGCTACATAAGTTATGGGAAGTGTGTCATGGAGAAGCTGAAATTCGTCCCGTTTGTATAAAGTTGATTTATTTGTGTCTATGTTTCAATAATATCCAAGTACGATAACAGATTGCAGACTTCGTCGTGTGTGCCTACTTTCTAGTTCGTTGAATAATACTAGTATTGAATGCATGTAATGATGCCGTCTGGCAAACGTCATAAGCAGAACAAGAGATAAAGCATGTTTGTGGAAATGGCATTTATTAAATGACATTAAATATTGTGAGTACAATATAAACATAAATGATACGATAAGAGGAGGACTCATGTACGTAAATATGACTAGAGTACTATGACACACTATGGTAAATCAGTATGACTAGAGTAATATGACACACTATGGGTGATAAATGTATGACTAGAATTCTATGACACAACTATGATGAATAAATCATATGACTAGAGTACTATGACACAACTATTGATAATTCAGTCATAGACAGAGTTCTTGACACAACTATATGATAAAATCAGTATGACTAGAGTCTATACCACAACTATGTGATGAATCAGTATGAGACTTGAGTTTATGACACAACTATGTGATAAATCAATTAGGCTAGAAGTATATGACACACTATGTGATAAATCAGTATGACTAGAGTACTATGACACAACTATGTGATAATTCAGTATGACGAGAATTCTATGACAGAACTATGTGATAAATTCAGTATGACTAGGCAGTACTATGATACCAACAATATCATAAATTAGTTATCCCCTGACAGAGTACGTGTATAAGATAAATGGTTTTAAACGTTTTCGTTTACATCAAACCATACAGTGTAATGTAATCAGATAATTGTATTGGAAACCTGTTAAAGAATGACACGAATATATAACTTGTAAATAGATGTTAGAGTTTTAGGGTGAAAACATATCACATAAGTGCGTAGGAATCTTTTTGTCGATCTATTCATAATTTACACCTCTTGCAAAAATAAAACACCATACGGATTGTGAAGACCAAATCTCTCTAGATTTTCAGATCTCAAACTTGATAGCTTCGTTATTAACTAGTAGTATGCTCAGTTCAAAGGAATTTCTTGTTTTTTTCGCACGAAGATCATTCCACTCCAATATTTTTCCAATTCCAAGCAATGTTCACCGTCATTCCATTATCACAGGGGTCATCTCTCAGTTGGTAAAGTGCAATTGTGGGTTAGTGCTCCACCATCTCCAACTGCCTTCTTTTTGACATCAGATCCTCCTGCCAAAACTCATCTGACATGTGTACGTGGAATATGAAAGGCCAACATATGAAACTATCATAAAAATGGGGGAAAGGGTATATTATAAAATGTTCCATGGGCGCGTAGCACAGTACGGTTGGTATGGCTTTGGTCATACTAATAATTTTCAAGATACGGACTCCATAATTTCAGCAAGCTTAAGTTAAAACCACTAATATTTCCAAAGTACTAAACGAAATCCCGTTCAAATATTCTAGCACGTTTAAATTAAACTCAATTATTTTCCCAAGGCACTGTATGGGAAACGTACAATTGATATTTAGCAAGTTTAAGTTAAAACCCAGTATAACTACATTGCAATACATGTATATGATCTTTTGATATAATGATAATATCTACTTTATCTGTGTATGTCAACCTGTTGTTAACTTGCTTTTTTTCGAAATAGTCTAATTGATATATACAAAATAAATATCTACAATCTTTTTGTTATTAAAACTAGTTGCTCATTGTAAATGGGACCGTTACGGCTATTCTCAAACTTTCTCCATTTAGAAAAGGTGTCAGTGTGCTTCTGCACAATCAAATCATCTTACATTCTAGTCTTTCTAGGTAGTGTACTAGAAATGTTGTAATTGAAATTCAGTATAGTAGTGGTGGAAATGACTGATGGAAAAAGTGATGTAGTGCGGGCTTCTCGCGCAACATACAGTAGGCATACCGCGCATGGTATAATTTTGAGATATTTTGTTGATTTCATTCAACAGGCATTGCATCATATGACAATGTAAGCAGTTTGAAGATTTTTATAGCTTTTAAATACTTTTATGATTACTGTTTTATGACTTGTGATGATAAAGTCTATACTTACAAAGAATGCTAACAGCATGGTAGCTTTGATATTTCATTGCCATTTTTGGTAATTTAGTTTTCGTTTTTTGCTCAAGGTTGTTGATCGTTTAGCGCGTTTTATAGAATATGTGACTTTGGACAAGGGTCAAAACTTTTCCATATTGTCCAGTTGGTTTAAAATGGTCGAATGTTGAAAGTTTAGTCTCGAGATTTGGAAGTATTTCATCATCAAGGTACACTGAGATTTTCTTTGATTTTACAGAACAATGATATCGTAAGTGACTATTGTTATACTGTTAATCTCTGACAATGTTTCACTTTTTTCAGTTGCATCACATATAGTTTACTACTTTTCATATGCATGAGTAAACACCCAGCTAAAAGTCCAGAAACTGGTCTATAATTTGAAGTAATTGAATGATCATCCTTTTTGAACAAGGGAAGTGCATGTGCAGTTTTCCAGTAACTTGGATATGCATTTAAACGTTTAGNTTTTGAACAAGGGAAGTGCATGTGCAGTTTTATAGTAACTTGGATATGCATTTAAACGTAAAGATTTGTTAAACAACATAGATAAAGGTTTAGAATGTGTTTCCTCCGGGTCAGAATAGGTCCTCAGCATCCCCTTGCGTGTCGTAAGAGGTGACTGAATGGGGCGGTCATTCGGATGAGACCGGGAAAACCGAGGCCCCATGTCACAGCAGGTGTGGCACGAAAAAGATCCCTCCCTGCTCAAAGGCCCTGAGTGCCGAGCATAGGCCTAAATTTTGCAGCCCTTCACCGGCATTGGTGACGTCTCCATATGAGTGAAATATTCTCGGTGGGACGTAAAACAATAAATAAGTAATCAATCAATGTTTCCTTGCATGCTTTTAGCATTTTGTGACTAATGCAGTCCGGTCCTATGGCTTTATTAATTAGGAGTACTGACAAAATATCAAGAACTTAATTTTCCCCAAAAACTTAATTTTCCCCAATAACTACATCTGTAAGACTAATATCACATTTCAGATCTGCAGAAGGTATAAAAAGATGATGATCAATGTCATTACTATTTGAAATTGAAGAAAAGAAGTCGTTTAATAACTCACCTTTCTCTATATCAGATAATGTCATGGATACATTACCATTATCGTCTGTGTATTGTAAGGGAGGTATTTCACTCTTGGATATGGCATTGAAGAGATATTTTACTGATTTCCAATATAGTTTATTATTATTTTTACCAGCATCATTAAAGTAATTTTCTATGCTGTCA
>CAJDSM010035143.1:3564-22091 GCA_903981925.1 Ostrea lurida | reverse complement strand
TTGAAACACTTCAATGCATCAATTTCACATTTTCGGTCTGAGCTCATGAAGAGAAATAATTGTCGAAATGCCATCTGGTGATATAAATTGGTAACGTATTATGATTTTAGTATTATGACCCCTGGGTCGAGGCTCTGCTGGTGGACCTGTTAGTCCCTGATGGGTTTTTTACAGCCCAGTTGCTAGTACTATGTTGCAGCTTGAAATAACAGATATGTATTTAATTTGTAGTGGAATTCTAGAAATTCATTAAAATAGGATTATCTCCCTCATGCATAGCTCGATCCTTCGAATGTTTTGGCCCCAATCTTTGGCACTACAGTTCGATCACTACTCTTTTCACTGTTTTCGATTTCCCCATTTCTGGTTGAGCCATCACTGAAGAGACATAATTGTCGAATGCGCACTCTGGTGCAATAAAATTTGGTACCGTATTATGATTTATCTAACTAACATTTTTGTTTTAACTCTTGATATGCACTTGTGATACCTTGAGTTGTAAAATCTTCCGCTTAACATACACTCCAAAACGCGAAGTTCAACCTAACAGAACGTCTTAATTGCCGTCTCTCAAAACAGTCCTTGAAAGAGTAGATGTCACTTAGGTTTGTCCTATTATCCTATCTTATTAAATGAGAATGTCAAAGTACAAAAATCAATGCACCTGGTTCCTCTGTATATATTTATATACACGCACTGTGTTGGTGGGTCCATGATTCGACCAGAGAAGGTGAGTTTTTATCAAATCATAGTTCGACCGCGTAGTTGTAATATCCCGTGTTTTGTGGTGTAGTACAGAGACAGGAAGTGAACCGTCTTGTAATCATCTTACTGTGTCGGGTGTAGATCACAACACCAGGATGTGTGACAGCGCGTTGTCGATTCTCACGTGGTGTAGTGAGATTTTGTGATGGAGTCCTGTTGTAGGAGAATCGGCTGTGGTCCCGCGCGCTCTGTCCACCATACAGCACCACGTAACCAGTCAGACACAATATATCCCGTTTCTACTCTCTGTGATAAATGTAGGCTGACTATCAGCGTGTGACCGATTTTGTTTTGCGTATGGTTTAGAATATATTGCTTGCACTGTTTGTAACTCGCGGTCGTATTCTTGCTGCCCTGTATCAGCGTTTTCAGCGAACCACTGATCAAATAGAGTCTCCAGGTGGACGTGGAGAGCCAG
Organism: Ostrea lurida; assembly: GCA_903981925.1. NCBI lineage: Eukaryota > Metazoa > Mollusca > Bivalvia > Ostreida > Ostreidae > Ostrea > Ostrea lurida. The sequence goes on along the minus strand of CAJDSM010035143.1, from coordinate 20,908 downwards.
TAAAATACAACTCTCATACGAGTTGTCTAATGGTAGACTGTCGCGCACTTCCATCTCGATAACCAGTGTGCAGTGATCTTGATTTATATCTGATTCTCTCTATGACAGTATTGTTTGAAATCGTATATTACTGTCTACTCATAAATTATCAGTTGTCACTTTCTGGTGATCCAGTTCGTCTCGTCACGTCCTCCTTCTATATGTTGTGGCATGTGGTTCGCCTTTATATATTCTGTCCACGGTGTCTTCTGTGTGGTGCTCCTGTTGGTATGTTCCAAGATAGGTTTATTTAGCATGAATCATAAAACAAGGATACCCGACAAGACCTCGTAACATTGTCTGTGATCGCTCACAAACAGAGATACTGGTGAATACTCCACACCTAACATCTGTACCACAGACTAAGGCTCTTGTGTCATTTATAGGTGAGGATTGTCTGAAGTTTTCACACTCGTAGGGCTCACTCATTCGCTAGCTAGGTGGTTTCCTGTTGACAGATTTTCAGCAGTAGGAGATGGATCTCCTCAATATAGTGACTCACATTACTCCTGGCAGATTCTCTCGAACACTTTCTCAGTTCGAGCGGATAGCAGTCGGTCTGGCGTTGCGCTCGGGTGTGAGAGCGGGCTGTACTTTATCTGGGGGCCCGTTAATGTCATTTTATTACGAGTATCTAGAGTGGCATGATGTTTTGCATTCTGGACTTTTATTTGGACTAGCTGTTTCATCGTTATGATTCCCTAACATGATTTAAACGTTCTGCTCTGCTGTTAGGTGTGTGTAGTGGTAGGTGTATCTTATAACTCTCATCTATCTATGGGAATAATATGTCTCCTGCTCTCCTGGTGTTCTAGCGAATTAAACTAGAAATCTGCATAATCTTTGTTGGGTTATCCACAATATCCAGGAGTGTCATGTTAACTAGTATCCTTTAGTTCCTTATAGAGCTGTGTTGTTGTCAGTACTTGATGGCGTGTTAGTATTGACGGTGAAACATATTTGTAGGTATCATATATTTGAACTACTTCGGATACAAGTTTGTGATATTCATGTTTTGGAATATCCTGAGAGCACGCAGGGAGATACGCAAGCCTAGGTGTATAGGTGTCTCCCTTCTTTGATGTTTGCAATTGATTTTCTCGGTTGTTGTTGTCGTCTTTGTGTATGATTGTTCTGGTTTATACTCAGATGTCCAGATGTCTTGGTGTTATTTCTGGTGTGTCTCACTAAAACTTCGGAAAGCATAGACAGAAAGGTGTATAACATCAGAAGGTAGAACAGACTACATTTATTCATATATGTGCTGATTCTGCGATGTCGGACAAGATTCTTGGTTCGGAGGTGGATGTAGATTAAACTCTCATACACGGTTAAGTAAGACGGACACTGATTGTGTGGTATGGTAATTGTAGAAGTCATGACATCTCTCTCTTTAAACACTAGCATAAAAGAGATTCATTGTTTATCCTGACGTGTGGTCGGTAGATCATGTGATCCCCACTTCTGACATTGGAAGTAATCAAATATGGTCGCATTGATAGTGTGTGATTTGAGTCTCTCGTAGTTGTTAGATCCATGATGGAGGAGGCTGGGTCTTTCTTTAGGAATGACCTGCTGGAATTAAATTAACAGTACATGAATGTACATTAAGGCTACATCAATAGGATATATCATACATTAATCACATACTCACATAGTCAAATAGATCAAAGTTAGAACGGTTATAAATCACTAAGAGGGAGTTAGGCTTAAAGTATGTTTTCCAGTTTCCCACGAAGCCAGGAATGTATTCATCGAAGGCTGCTTAGAACCGTAGAGAATAATCCTGAGGCTTCTGTGGAGAACTGGGAGATCTTTGCATGACATCCCTCCTGTGATATTTGTATTCATGTTTTTAATTATACCCGATACTAACTTGAAATTTTTAGTGCATTTCTCAAAGAAAAATCTAGCAGATGAAACAAATTTCTTTTATATCGTTGCTATCTGTTCTCGAATCTCCGATAACATCCAATTTATTTTTTCCTCTGATTCGCCTAGTTTTAGCTAGTTTTCGATTAACACAGACAAGATACTATAACGAATTTCTTGTCTGCGTCATATACACTAGCCAGCTTCAAGATGTTGAGTAGATTATATCAGATTAAATAATCAAGAGAAGTAAGTAATAAAAAATGTCTGATCAAACCTAAATAGACAGTTGATAGTTGTGCTGCCGTCTGTTTAAAATAAAGGAACGATTGTTAGCAGAACGCATGTGTGTCGTACAAAGCATTGTGACGTAACAATAGCGGGTTAGCGTAATTAGTGAGTTATCCATGACTACGTCGTGCGTTGAAGATGTTGTACATCTAGTATAGGGAGATGCACTTTTCTTGTGTAGTTAAAAATGAAAAGTCGGCAGCTCGAGCTCGAGAGACAGAGATCTGATGAGGGATGACTCCTCTATTGAGTCCGACTAAAGTGAGTATCAGCTGGTGTGATTGATGTTATATGCTGCCGGGATTTTTAATACCTGCCGCATTTTTTCCTAGGGAATTATGCCAGAATCTAACCTACGATATTGATGAGGTTGGACGTTTAGATAAAAGGTATATATATACACAAAATTGTAGAGCAACAGGATAAATCTTAGATAAAACTGATAATAATCCGTATAGCTAGCTCTTGTCTTTGCATCTTACAAGCGCAAACTGTGATATGTATGATATAATGCGAGTATACAACTTTAGGTTATGACGGACACGCTAGTTGTGTATGTCATGCGTGGACAGATTTGTATGGCCGCTATATGTCGGCACGACTACAAACATAAAAGAGGTCGTAACAAATCCAGACTCCTGATATAAGTCAAGCAGTCGAACTAAGAGTCAGTACGAGGTCATAGATGAGTCAGAAGAGAGTTGTAGACTGAAGGATCGACGGATTAACGGGGTAATTGTTGTCAAAACGTACATTCATACTAGTCCGGTAGGAACTGAAGACTCTACCTTCTCTCACACAGTTAGAAGGATAAACGACTGTAGCCTCATATAGAGCACACTGCTTTGGCGAGCGTGACGATTGGATAGCATTCGTTCGAATTTGATTTCAAACGCCGAAAATGGTGTGGAAATTAAGATGGCATTGACATTGTTCAACCCAAACAAAACTTAAAAGAATGTCAAAGATTGCATGAATTTTTGGCCAATACATAGAATTGCCGAGGAGGAAAGAATCTAAATCAGTTGGATACATATAAGGTTGCGAATGGATGGAGTAGCATACTCCTTATACTGTATTTGGCGGGCTTCTTAAGTACATCCATTTAGATGTTACTTCCATGTTTTTGACTTGTTAAGGCTGTTGAATAAAATGATATCTGCAATCAAAGACTTCAACTGAAACGTTAACAACTGTTTTGCTCAGAAGAGGTTTCGTGACAGAAAGAAACAAAGAAACAAAACTATTCAATCGGCAATCCTAGGACATGCGGGGACGGAAGAAGAAAAGAGGAAGAAGTGTCGCAGAAAAAAGTTGATACAATTAAAGGAAAATCTCCCGGGTTGAAAGATTGCAATAGCAAAAAGTGTCGAAAAGAAAAACGGCATATATTAATTTAGTTAAATCCATATGACACCATCATTGAGTCAGATGCTTCTGATGTGTTTCATCACGCCATGCTGTTTAAGGGGGCCCGTTTTTTTCACGAACACAAGGGGATCCTGATTGACAGGATTGTTTTACTTCCTGTTTACCTATCAGCCCTATCGGGCTCCTCACGGCGGCCGATTGGTGACGCAGGTCCAACAAGGAGGTATGCTTATACCTCCCTAGTGTTGCAACTGATTCCCACCTCTGGTGTGTCCCAGGGGTCCGTGATTGCCTACAACTCTTGCTTTTTGTAATTATATTTGTTGGACTTGGCGAGAATTGATCGATCGTGGTGAATAGTTTTGCCTTACATACAAATCGCGATCTGGGAAACTAGGTTCCTCGAATGTTGAACTAAAAAAAGAGAGCCCTCGATCGCACACCAGATTACTCTATGGTGGTTTCATAATGTTGAATATAGATGGAGATACTCCGCAAGGTATCAGCGTATAGAATCCGGTGGAAGTGGCCGCGCATTGAGTTGGTTGTGGTTAAAACCTCGTCCACGTAGTTGTACTATAGATGAAATAGATGTCTAGAGAATTGCACGCGGACCTGGCATAGCTGGTTCTCGGTCGATGCAGTGAAATATTTTCTCGGTGGGTGCGGGAGACGTCGTGTAATAACAATGTTATGGCCTATCAAATATAGATTGAAGAACTCTGATTCCAGCTGGTAGAGCATGGAGGTACGGTTCAGATTCATGAATATCGATATACAGTGAAATAGGTGTGTAATGTATTAGTTCACAACGCAGAGACGCTTACGGCGTCGAGCTGGGTTGCGACCTTTTTCAGAGGAGAACGGAGTGAGGACTCATGGGCGGCTGGGGCCCATCGAGTTGGGGTGGACTGTATATTCTGTGTAAACTATACGTGTGCGGGATAGGGCGCATGTACGTATGGAGGACGTTGCATTTGTCTCCGGGAAGTGTATAAGGCAGAGGAGCGAGTGGCACGATGATATATAGCAAACATAAACAGTCACCTCAAGACATGGTCTAAATACAATTCCAGTTTGAGGAAACACAGGTACACTAATACCTCCAGGAGAAACAGTACACAAGACTCCAGGAGAACGACAGATACACGACGTCCAGGAGATAGACGTACCAATTTCACCTGCCCGGCATGAACATCAGTTTACAATGACCAGTCCAGGGTAATGAATCAAAACAGGTACGTCTATTATGGAGTGAGAAGAAAGGAGTGTCTACCAAGAGGATGGGGTGGCAACGCACTCTGAGATAGGGTATATGTGCGCTACGTGACACGCTTTATAGTGTTGGTGATAGAGGACAAATTGGAAACATCAAGGGTGTCACTATAGCCTCGCTCGCAATGGGCACAAACGTCAGATGAACAGTGCGAGATCTAAGTTCGTGTCATATTCTGGTTTTTCTCAAAGTGGCACTTGTAGTTCATGGTGCCGGATATGGAGAGGCGTTATGAGAGATCCACAGGGTAACAGAACGTGCCAGGGAGAACGCACGAGATCTCGAAGGTCATCGTAAACACAATCGTGGGAAGTCGTGGAAGTCCCATCAGGTGTTCCCACACTCTGGGAAGTCGAGAGCGGAGCAGAGCTCTCTCTCCTCCATGTATGAACCGGAGTACTGCGGTGCATGTTGCGGCGATATGTGAATGATGATTAGACCAGTGTTCGTACCAGGGAGAACACAGTGTACACAATGACGATAGTAGCCAGGGGTGCGCACGTCACACGGATAATATCGCAGGCTTGGGATACCAGTATTTTACTATAGGTACACAAGACGTCCCAGGAGGGGACTGACTGGTCTACACAAGAGTCAAGTAGAGAACAACTAATGGGTGAAGATCAAGGACGCTGTCTTCGAAAGAAGAACATCGGAGGACATCAAGACCTTGAGATGTTCGCGGGCACGAGAGAAACTAGAGTAACACAAATTAATAAGTATCCTGGGTCATCATTTCAATCGCTATATGAACTAATGCCCGTTCCTTTTTTCGACTGGTAGAAATTGATTGGTTGATGGTTCTCATTTTTTCAATGCTTCTAAGTCATTTATCCCGGTTATCTTATTTACTCAGATCATTTCTTACGCATGGATATGCAGTTATATGTGCGGTTAATAGTTGTAATAAGACTACGTTTAATTTAGTCATGGTATTTTTTCTTTTTCTTGGGCAGAGGAAATTATTTATTCTGGGAGCTTCTAGATAGAGACCATGAAGGTATTAATAAGAGAATAGTTGAATCCTCTGCACAGTCGGTGTCTTTTCACATCAGGTATGAGAGAAAGGTAGTCGGCGAGAGGCGAGACGGGTGAAAGCAAATGTAGAGGAGATCAACTTCTCATACAATATGGATGACTCTCATCATAGCTGCGTGTGAGCCTGGCCGGTTGATCTCGGAAAATATTTAACCATCTGTCCAACGAGAAACGCACACACGAGAGATGGTATACTAGTATAACATGGTGCATGGGTTAGAGAGAGAGAGCTATACTATACGAGATACTGCTGCAAAATGTATGTGGTGTGTGTGGCTGAGAAAGCTCGGGTGCTTATGTGGACAATGCGGAAGTCAGAACAGCGGATAGAGACAGGAAGTAGACTGCTCTATATGTCGTTGTGACTGTGGGAAGACTCGTTTTTGATCGTGGTGTACCAGTGTTCTCTCGAGCATAGAGGGGATACTGTTTTAGAGGTGGTAGGTACATTGTGTTCTCTCGGCACGTCCTTTGGCTGTTACCTGTTGGAGTGTCGTCCTTGGACAGATCTATTGTTGTACCCTGGTGTTCTACTGTCTAAGGATCCCTCGTTTCTAGTGCTTTTCTTTGTTATTTTAATACACTGTGTATCACCTGGACAAGATGACCCGGAATATTATCCCGTATTGATATTTTCGTTCTGGATCGTCTTGTAGGTTATCGCGTGGGAAACATCTCCGCGGCAGAGAGCTATTAGATATTCGTAGGTGGTATATAGTAAAACAACCGGTCAACATTCGGAAGGTGTCGCTCTCCATCTACCATGTATACTCTATGGCGTTGAATACTACGTGTACATAGTCTCTCTCAGCACTGGATAATTATCTCGCTGGTAGGTTGACGAGGTGTTCAGAGTGGGTGTTACTTCGATAGCGAGTTGTCTCTTGCTATCGGGTCGTTGACGAGTATAGGGCGCAACTAGGGCTGGAGGTATTGGTCGGTTGTAAAACCCTGGAGGTTGTTTCTGCTGCTATCACGACTCGCGCACCACGATACTTGTGTTTGAGTGCCTGGGGTCACCGCCGATGTCTGCTGAGGCGTATGGTATAAGATAGCTGTGCCAGTCAGCTGGCTTTCTCGGTTAGCGCTCGCGACAATGATGGTCACATGGGTGAATCCTGGGGTGCCGCGCGTGCGTGCTTCGGTCATGTGTCTCTTAACATCGAGGATGTGTGTATCGGTCTTTGGGTGGACTACTGGTAAGTTCATTCTTTCTTTCTAATAATTCGTGGAAGAATGTAGTGTTAGTATATACTGTGGGTCTAGTGTTCCGTCCATTGTAGGATTAGAGAGGTTAGCAGAATGCGCGTGGTGTGGGATAAACGCTGTGTTCTCCTGGACGAGGTATAGTTGACCTAGTGGAATTCAATCTGTCCTTGTGAGGTGAGTTTGGTAGTATCCCTGTTGTTTCGTCTGTGTAGAAACTTAAACCTGGCATGCCGGTGAGTAAAGTGTCTAAGTATATTGGTCTTGCCCGCATTTATCGCTGGGTAAGTGTATTGATGCGATTGGCTAACGAACCTTTAGTGTTCAATTCGATCTGGTGAGGTGTATTTTCTGTATGTGATACCTTTTTTGCTTGTTTCAATAAGAATCAATCTAGTTGACAGGTTTGTTGATTCGTGTAGCGCCTGTTAGTATTTATTACTACCATAGGACCGTATGTTAAAATAACAAAATGGTCGCACCAGAGGGTTAGGTCAGCTTACGATTCTCCAGATTCTCACTCTGAAGCTCAGGATTTATTTTCCCTTAGTTCGGTTCTAACGTTCATGGGAAACATTCGCTTTCCGGACTCCTCGGAGGGAACATTAGGATATCTCACTTGCTATGACCGGAGTACCGCCTTTGCTGCCACTATATCTTCAACTATATAAATGGCCGTTGAACCTGTAAGATATAATCAATGAATGGTATTTTGATAATCAATAACGAATTTTAACTAGTGTTCAACCAGCTATGTGCTTAGTTAAAAATATATGAACACTAAGTTTTCAAGATCTTTTGTATCGCTGTCTCAAATTATTACTGTGAGCAGAACAGCGCCTTGATTGATTATTCCTACAGTAGACATGTCAGTTTCGTCATATGAGAGATAACGGAACGTGACTCAATCTCAGCACTAAGTGCACACAATATTACAATATCTAAACAATCAATAACAAAGGTGCGAGACGGTGCACTTGTTCTATCAAATGGTCGAGAGCGGCCCACCTTGGAGCACTCCTAGTAGTCGATCAGGATCCGTGTGGTGCCACTACAGTGAAGGTATGTTGATTGTGCTGTGCTAAAGAGAGTACCTCGCTTACCGTTTCGACCGGGGATCATCAATCACCGCGTGAGCCCCATATGTCTTGACACCTAATGGTATAGTCCGGGATTAATTTCCGTGGTCATACCGTCATGGATGATGTGTTAACTAACTGTACCCAGAACGGGCATTGTAAATCCTGCTATGGGCTTACGTAGATACAAAGACACGAATATATCAGACAGCAAAATTGCTTGCTAGTCCACGTCATGATAGCGTGTGAACTTTCTGTCTGTTTCCGATGTTTCATAGTGGGATAAGCACCGAAAATTAGCTCTCATCACATATATCACCGTTTTACTCAACATACTTGGGACATCGTAAGAACTTAACGCCTATTTGAATAACATTGACATAGACAAATCTACATTCCAACCCGGATTTTTCTTTGTGTAATGATTCAATTTTGTCTCTGCAACATTCATTCTAGAATGGTCTGTAGCTGCTGCACTTCCAAAGTATATTGTTTGGCTGCTGTTTGAATAGTTTTTCGTTTCTCTCGTGTTGCAAATCCAACCAATCTTCCTGATAAAACACAAAGCTCTTACGTTCTAGTGTCTGACAGTCTTGGTGACTACTCTTAATCATCAGTTAAACTGAATGCATCAAAACAGTTCAAGGTGAATTAAAGTACAAATTGAGGTCACGAACAAACAGCCATACAAAGACTGAAGGAGCTTAGATAAAGTGAACTACTGTTGGTTAATATGTATGATTCAAACTAAAATTGAACTCAAGGTATCTATGTATGAACCTGATATATGTGAGCTAGATAACAACAAGATGCTTTGACACATGACTGTATGAAATTTTTGAAGATTAGTCGGAGTTCGAACACACACACACTTCTCAACAAAACTATGATGCAGATCCTGAAGATTATTGAACTCAGTCCACGACCAATTATGAGTGATGCGGTTTTCCGTATGCGTTTCACTAATAAGAGAAGAAGACATAAGATATCTGTGGTCTGTCCCGAATGCGACAATAAAGCGATGAGTGCAATAACTCACATAAATTGGTTATCCGTCATCTGAACATCCTATATTATGCTTGACCTCGTCTGGCGTTCGAGGCCGACTGCGAGGGATTCTTGCCTGCTAGAACTGGAGGATGTGCGCTTGAGTTTAGTATTCGAGGGAGAAGTGTTTCGTCTCCAGAGCCAGTTGCTATAGATATATGTCTACATGTTGCTTAGCCTGTCTGAATAACAGATATCGTACAATTGGTAATTGTTGATGGGTACAATATGATTCAGAAAATTGTCTGTGTAAATCAAACTTGGCGTCAAAAGGTAGATTATTTACATCCCTCATCCGTTGCTATTAAGTCCTCTGTGATTGTACCCTGACGATGGTTTTATGTTGGCTCGGCTGCGAATTCTTTTGGGACACTAACATTGATTCGGTGACGTAGAACTCTTGGGTTTTCCTAGGGTTTTTCCGGTGTTTACAACTGATTAGATTCGAAGAAGAATGAGCATTCATCTTGATCTAGAGTAGCACATACAACATGGAGTATCGCACAATAGCGTCATATGGGTGCATAAAAATTGGTACACCACGTGGAGTATATTGATAATGCTAATATAACAATTTGCATCATAAATATATAGAGAGGACTACACCAGTGAAAGAACTATTCTTTTGTGTTGATCTAATCGCATCTCTTGATATGTACATTATCTGTGATACCGACTTGATTAATGTAATTAACTTCTTCAGTTATTGTCATAAACTAGTCATAATATACGCACCACTCACGCTCAAAAAAAGACGAAGGTTCCAAACCACTACATGTAGACTTACCGTATAAGGGTCTCGACCGCATCCTATCTAGACAACACGTGTCCTGGATCGAAGGAGTAGAGAGTTGATGGGTCATCACTTGGCTTAAGGTTGTCTCAACGTCCTATATCATGGAGATTGATGATACTATCTTCATTAAAGATGGTACGGCAGTTGAACGCTTCGAATAAAGCTCAACATAAAAAAGCTAGCTGCACCTCCCGTGTTCCCATAAGAAATTAAAGAGTCGATTCAAATACTACTGATAACTAAGTGCATAGAACCCAATTACTAATCATTCTAACCTCCATTGAACAATTCGCATAGAACAAAACTCGGTCACCACTACTCTGTTTCTCCTGTGGGTAGCTTTCAGCCCTTCTAGGTGTAATTGCCATAAGAGTAGGTAGGTTCAACTCTGGGGTGAGATATATAAACCTCGTACTAGAAAATCGCGAAGTGAATACGGAGTTCGTGTCTAACGGTGTATGTCGCACGTTAGATAGCCTTTGACATTGGCGACGATCAGGGCATTCACGGCAGGTCTGTGTCAACTCACACAGGACTTCCACTGCAAAATTACAGGTATGCTTAACTTACGAGAACTCCACGATGGACCATTTGTGTACATTGGTATGCGCGTCCTGGTCACGACAGCGCACCGCTGGGTGTTTGACCTGCTACTCAAACAACCCTCGTTTTGCGATGTGTTTTTTGATGACTACAGATTTGACAACGTTTGGGAACACATGTTCGAATTGATTCGACCTTTTTTGGACGTTCTGACTTTAAACTTCAACCACTAGTGCAGTCTGTGCAATCCGCAGGAGCAAGTGAGAACACCAATTGGGGTCATGAATTTTACATGGATCAGACACGTGGGATATGGTACCTAGTACATACGCGGTCTGAACTATAGATTAGAATATAAATTACTCGAACCTTACCTCTGCGTGTTCGGTCAATGGTATATCCTTGAAAACAGGGCGGATGGTAGTGAGCTAAAATTTGAGTTGTTAATTATGGAGACGCTGAGTGTTACTGAATCCTTCAGTTATCTTTTGAATTAAGATGGATAAGTACTAGTAGATATGGACAATGTACGTTTTTAAGTGACCTTAGATCTTACCTACTCATATACCCAACAGAGTGTGGTATGTATTGGCAATTAGAACGCACAATTTAAGTACATAGGTCAGGGAGGGTTAGCTGCTTCGATGACTGTTAACGGGCTTTTTAGCGTAGTGATATGAAGATCTGAAGCTGGGCATTTTGTATCTAATTACATACGCTCAAGGTATCAAATGCATATCAAGATAAATACAAAACACACAATAATGTTTATGCATGTTTGATATTAAAAAATCATATATTACGGTCAAGAGGAGATTATCTTTTATTGCTGCACTCGCGATAGAGATGCGCATTTCTGACCAAGATCATTCTTCTTCAGTGAGTTTGGTCTTCTAAACCGAGTGTATTAACATGGCACACAGATATGCCTCGGTAAACTATAGAGATAATAGTTGAACTACAGATGGGATGAGGTAGCTCCTATAGAAACACTAGGTTAGGGGCCTACTAAAAGACTCTTACTCGAAATGTTGATGTGATCCAGTGAGATTAAAATCGAACACATAGTGGGAGATATCCATAAATGTGTTATTTGAATATATGAAATTATTATCTACCAAGAATGTGTGTTACTGTACCATCTGATCGGTAAGTTATCTAAAAGTTAGATAACTTGATACTGTTATTTTTTACAAAAGCTCTAAGCTATACACAATCTAGTCACTAAGCCAACTGGGCTAGTAAACAATCCGTCGTCCGCGCTACTCACTCGTGGGATATACTGTCATAACACGACAGAGAGCAGGTAGCGTCCTCCGACGCCTCAGACTGGGGGTCTAATGTACTTATAGATAAAGTAATCATTTACGGTGTAGCTCATAACTGTTTATAATCTAACACAAGTGTGTTGCAATACCAGAGATGACGCTACTTACATTCAGGAGAGCGATAATTTATGTCTCTTCTCTGATGGTTATGTACTATGCTCAAAACCGAAGTAAGATACTGTTTGGATAATTAGATGCGATTTGATATTGTTCAATTCTCACTCACATGAATACTAATACATTAAACGATGTCAAGAATCTCAGCGGGGTTGTTTGTGTATGCTAAATGACTAATTAGGTGAAAACGAGATCGAGTATACGATATTGTCTTCGTGGGGCTGGTTATGACTATGATAGAAGTCCTGTTAGTTTATACTTATCGATTGGTCGCTCTACTATGTTGTAAGTATATAGATATTATTCTAAATCCATGGATGTGTAGGGTGCCTATCTTGTTCTCTTGACTTGGTTAAGTTAGACTCAAAGTGTTATATTGCACAGTACAGTTTCAACTGAAACTCGATTTACTAACTAATCAAAGATGCTTGGTATGATTTAGGACATGATAAAAGCAAGTGGGATGGGAGTGGTACTCAAAAGAAAAGAAAAACTATTCACGGCAAATCTGGACAGCTATGCAAGAAAGAGAAAGTCTGGTAGAAAACTTTACATTAAAGAAAAATCCGGGTTGAAAGATTGCAATAGCAAAAAGTCGAAAGAAAAACGGTGATATATTATAACAATTTAGTTTATCCATAGACCTATCATTGAGTCAGATGCTGTCTGATGTGTTTCATAGCCATTGTTAAGCCGTTTTTCACCACTGATTTGACCACGGATTGTTCCGTTTACCTGATCAGCTATGGCTCACGGCGGGTGTGACCGGTCAACAGGGATGCTTACTCCTCCTAGGCACCTGATCCCACCTCTGGTGTGTCCAGGGTCGTGATTGGCCCACTCTTGTTTTTGTATTATATTTTGGACTTGCGAGATTGATCACTGTTCGTTATCTTTGCCTTTACATACAAACGATCATGGGAAACTAGGTTCTCCGAATGTTGGAAAAAAAATCTGAAACTTAGGTTCATATGTTTTTGAACAAGTGGTTGAACAGTTACGTTTGATACTTTGTTACTTCGCCATTTATATAGTGAAGGGGGACGTCTCCGTATGAGTGAAATATTCTCGGTGGGACGTAAAAACAATAAATAATCAAATATAGTGAAGACAATCGTGCCTTTTTTAGACGCAGGAGAACACAGTACACAATACCTCAGGAACACAGGACATCATCCTCAGGAGAACTACAGGTCACAATTACCTCCAGGAGAACACAGTAACACATACCTCCAGGAGAACACAGTACACAATACTCCAGGAGAACACAGTACACAATACCTCCAGGAGAACACACGTACACAATACCGTCAGGAGAACAACCACGTAGAGACACTATACCTCCAGGAGAACACAGGTACACAAGACGTCCAGAGAAACACAGGTAACAAACGTCAGGAGAACACAGGTACACAAGACGTCCAGGAGAACACAGGTACACAAGACGTCCAGGAGAACACAGGTACACAAGACGTCCAGGAGAACACGGTACACAGGATCCACGAGAACACAGGTACCAAGACGTCCAGAGAACACAGGTACACAAGACGTCCCAGGAGACACGGGTACACAAGACGTCCCAGGAGAACACTAGGTACACAAGACGTCCAGGAGAACACAGGTACACAAGACGTCCGGAGAACCAGGTACACAAACGTCCAGGAGAACACAGGTACACAAGACGTCCAGGAGGACACAGGAACAAAGACCTCGAAGACACAGGTACACAAGACCTCCGAGAGAACACTGGTACACAAATTAAAAGATTTCTCATAACTCTATAGAAACTATGACCGTTCCTGTTTCCTGGTAGATTGATGACTTCTTTTCAAACCTCAACATTATCGGTATCACAGAACATTTGAATGGATGGTGCAAAGTGTAAGCAGTTATATTTATTTTTGTCTTTTTCTTGCAGAGGAATATATTTTTGGGAGCTCTGTTGATGACATATGTATGAGAAGGGATTGGTACCGTATATGATTTATATCTAAACATAACATTTTGTTTTAACTCTTGATATGCATTGTGATACCTTGACTTGTAATCAATCTTCAGCTTTAACATACCACTCCAAAAGCCGAAGTTCAACCTACACAGACTACTTAATTGCGTCTATCAAAACAGTCCTTGGAAGAGTAGATAGTCACTTAAGGTTGTCCTATTATCCTATCTTATTAAAATGAGATGTCAAAAGTACAAAAACAACCATGCACCTCCCGTTTCAAAATTAAAGAAGTATCAAATATATGTATATACCATCATCATCCACTTGAAAATTCACATGACCCCATTTGTTTTCTGGGACTTGCTCCTGGGATGCTATTTTCTCTTGTGTTGAGTTTAAAACATACAAAAAGGCGAAGTTAACATTGTGTCAAACGTAATCATAATCCAAAAAACACATGCAAAACCGAGTGTAGGGCAACACGGGCCTCCGACAAAAGCAAAGGTAGGATCAGAGTAAGCATCCTCTTCTGACCGGTCACACCCGCCGTGAGCCCTAGTCGAAATAAAGTAAACGGGATTACCCGTAGTCAAATCTAGTAGGAAAATGAGTCTAACAAAGGGGATTCGTTATCTGAAACAGATATAATGAGTTAATAGTAATTTCAACCACATGAAAACAATGATTCTGTTAAATTCTCTGGAGTAACCTAAACACGTAACTGGTAGACCCAACATGATTCAAGCAGAACATGATTCAAGCAAGAATGATAATTGTTTTCTCAAAACTGGTAGGATTTTACATTAATAAATGCAACAACCATCATAGTTTTTTTTAGTATGGACAACCTTCAAGACAAGCTACTATTGTTGAATTCGTGGAATGTTTGTTAAATAATTTAGTTTCAAAAAAAAGATTGCTTACCTACTGATAACATTTGTTTTTCAATCTCCTTACTATTGGTTTGGCATTATTTTAATCTACGTCTTGGATTGAAGTTGAATTGGCAGGAACATTTCTTTTTCAATACAGAGCTCTTCCATCTATAATAGTTAAATAATCAGTCATGCAATGTAACAGCCTTCAGTTATGCGACGTAACAACCTTCAGTAATTAAAATTGAAAAGTGATAAAGACATATTCAATACCTCTATTTCCATTGGAGTAGCTAGGATTTCGACTAAGGGCTCACGGCGGGTGTGACCGGTCAGCAGAAGATCCCCCAGACACCACCCTATTTTGCATTTGCGTGATGTATCTCCCCTTGATGGGGCCGGGTCAAACTTGATTCCCCTTCACCCAAGGATAACTTGTTACCAAGTTTGTTGAATTTGGCCCAGCGGTCCTTGAAAAGAAGCTCGAAATATGCGGGAAAAGTAACCGACAGACGACGTCAAAAGGCGACGAATAGCTCACTAAAAACAGATAAAAATCGGCGTAGGCAACACGGACCTCCGACAAAGCGAAGGTGGGATCAGTGGACATGGGGAGTCTCTGCTGACCGGCACACCCGCCGTGAGCCCTTCAGTCGAAATCCTAGCTACTCCATGGAAATAGAGTATGAATATGTCTTATCATTTCAATTTTTAATTGACTGAAGGTGGTACGTCGGCAGTAACTCGAAGGCTGTTACATTGCATGACTGATTATTTAACGTTATAGATGGAAGAAGCTCTGTATGGAAAAAGAAATGTTCCTGCCAATTCACTTCAATCCAAGACGTGCGTAGGATTAAAATAGCCCAAACAATAGTAAGAGATTGAAAAAACAGAATGTGTATCAGTATGTAAGCAATCTTTTTTTGAAACTAAATTATTTAAAACAAACATTCCACGAAATTCAACAATAGAGCTTGTCGTTGAAGGTTGTCCATACTAAAAAACTATGTGGTTGTTGCATATTATGTAAAATCCTTACCAGTTTGAGTGAAAACCAATTATCATTCTTGCTTGAATCATGTGCTGCTTGAATCAGTGGTCTACCAGTTACGTGTTTAGTTACTCCAAGAATTTAAAAGAATCATTGTTTTCATTTGGTTAAGATTACTAGTTAACTATTATATCTGTTTCATATAACGAATCCCCTTTGTTAGACTCATTTCCTACTAGATTTGACTACGGTTCAATCCCGTTTTTACTTTATTTCGACTAGGCTCACGGCGGTGTGACCGTCAAAGAGGAGCTACCTGATTTCCACCTTTGCTTTGTCGAAGAGGCCCGTGTTGCCCTACACTCGTTTTGCATGTGTTTTTGGATTATGATTACGTTTTAACACGAATGTGTAACTTCCCTTTTTGTATGTTTAAAACTCAACACAAGAGAAAAATCAGCATCAGGAGCAAGTCCAGAAAACAAAATGGGTCATGTGAATTTTCAAGTGGATGATGATGGTATTATACATTAATTTATTACATCTTTAATTTTGAAACGGGAGGTGCATGGTTGATTTTTGTACTTTGACATTCTCATTTGATAAGATAGGATAATAGGACAACCTTAAGTGACTATCTACTCTTTCAAGGACTGTTTTGTAACGGCAATTAAGTACGTTCTGTTAGGTTGAACTTCGCTTTGGGAGTGGTATGTTAAGCGGAAGATTTTACAACTCAAGGTATCACAAGGTGCATTATCAAGAGTTAAAGACAAAATGTATGTTGTTAGATAAAGCATAATACGGTACCAAATTTTACTGCACCAGAGTGTGCGCAGTGTTCGACAAATTAGGTCTCTTCATGATGGCTCAACCGAAATGTTGGGAAATCGAAACAGGAAGAAGAGTGAGTGTCGAACTGTAGTGCCAAAGATTTGGGCCAAAACTTCGAAGACGAGCTATGCAATGAGGAATTAATCCCTAATTTTGAGATGATTTCTAGAATTTCCAATACAATTAAATACATATCTGTTATTTCAAGCTAGCAACATAGTACATACAACTGGGCTGTAAAAAACCCATCAGGGACTAACGTCCACCAGCAGAGCCTCGACCCAGGGTCATAATACTAAAATCATAATACGTTACCAATTTTATATCACCAGATGCGCATTTCACAATTATCTCTTCATGATGCTCAGACCGAAATGTGAAATTGATGCATTGAACTTGTTCAACTGCCAACACAAAAATTAAAGAAAGTGGGAATGTCAAAGATTGTGTATTTTTGGCCAATACATGGTTAAAGAATCTATAAATTGTTGATATAATGATACTTATACCTATGGTCTACTATCATTTATTAATTCCATTTTGACTTGTTTAAACTGTTGATAAAAAGTATTGCACAAGACTCAACGTGAGACTTTAAACTGTTTTCAGAACGAGGTGTGCAAAAGAAAAGAGAAAAACTATCAACGGCAAACTGGACAGCAGAAGAAGAAAAGTTTGCAGAAAACTTTA
>CAJDSM010035138.1:0-25415 GCA_903981925.1 Ostrea lurida | reverse complement strand
ACAGATGTCGCTGTGTCATACACATCGTCGTCCTGTTGTCACTGGTCTCTACAGATGTCGCTGTGTCACTGGTCTCTATAGATGTCGCTGTGTCATACACATCGTCGTTCTGTTGTGAATCCATTCCACGCTCAGATTTAGAACTAAGAAGCCAATAGTGTCCGTGTCTCCTCGTTCTGTGGATGGTTGTGCGTGGTCATAGTCGTCTAAGTCAGCCCCGGGGTTTCCTTTTCATTCAGGTGGTTATATACCGTACATACTCGCATATAGGTTGACCCGCGTATACGTCGGGGACCCCTCTTTCGGAAAAAAAATGAAGACTAACATTGACCCGCATATTTTTTGTCAAATTGTCTGCCATCTTGAAATTAATTTTGTAACAAGAATTGTGTATATTGTAATTAATTGTTACCGGTACTTTTGTATTCTTTATAGGAGTTACTAAATTGATCACTGTTCGCTATTTTCACAGTGGTATTTAAGGTATCGCGCCTTTTATTTGTTACTGACTATACCGTAATTGACGCATTCAAAATTCCGTTAAATATCGCTTGTTGTATGGCATGAAAAATATTATGGCAATGGTAATCACATATTAGTCGGACATAGACTTCAGGGTCGATATTTTACTCCCAACCAACCGACTTATATGCGAGTATATACGATATATCGCAATTGTCATTAACGGGAGGACATTTTATGTTGGAGTACGCGGTCTCTCTGATGGTGGGACGCACGTGAGATACCAGTTTCTGTATAAGAAGGTGAAGATAAGGAAGACTGATCAATCTCATAAGCCCTATACAAAAACAGAATAACAGTTTAGCAAGTATACCAAAGGTGAGATCAAGTGTTTTGGAGGGGTGAGGATCCCGTGTATACCTGTCAAACCTACCCGTGAAACGCCCCTTTGCTCAGAGAGAGGAGAGAGAGGAAGAGACGAGAGAGATACGAGAGAGAGAGAGAGAGAACGAGAGAGAAGAGAGAGAGAGAGAGAGAGAGAGAGAGAGAGAGAGTACATCAGATCCATATGCATGCATTCTTTCATGATTTATCAGAAATTTCGATGTCTATATTACGTAATGGAGGTCAGAGAATTTCGTGATAAAAGGACATGAACAAGTTTTGAGCTTGATAGTTTGGAATTCCATTCTTCCATTTTCAATATTTACAATGCTTAACTAAGGTATTTTTAATGGCTAGCAAAATTTGAGTTACAACACTCACAATTCTTTGTTATGTAAAACAAGACCCGTGCTGTGTTTTTCTTACATCGCTTAACAGGAAACATCATCTTTAAAATCAACTGAGATGTGAGAAACACTACAAAATGTTTATTCCGTGTTTAGAAATAAACTTGTAATTTTGTCATTATGCTTTAAACAAAACATTTCTAGCACATTCAAAACCACCCTTCCTTGTCCCAAAGATACTTCACATTGAATTTGAAAATATATCAAGAAGTTAAAAACGTTCAGTTGTTAACACATGAAGAACAACGACGGAAGAATGTCAATTGCAATATTAGAAGTCACTGGAGTCTACTGGCTTAATACTTACTACCGTAGTTAAATAGTTCACACATATTTTTCAATTCATGACAACATTTAAACATTGAATTATCACAATACCCAGCCTTATATTGTCTATTGTTATATTCAGTAAAGAATAGTCTTTATATTCTTTATATAGTGAAAACACTCAACATAAATGTATTTTCTACTCCGAAAAATATTGACGGTCATTTACGTTCCGCGTAGGGCAATATTCCATCCCTTAAGACTAACATAACAATGTTGCCCTCAACCCCAGTCATTATTTGTATAATGTTTCATCCATGTCTAAAAACAACAATTCTAGGTTTATCGACATTAACAGTCAGTTCCCATTCTTTAGTGTTATTGTTATGCGTTTTTGTGACATGGTATATACAAATGGACCTTTCATATGGCCTGATAGAATACATAAATCATGGTTCAATGAAGACCTTAAAAGTAAATATAAAACATATTGCACAGCCAACCATCACATAAACAAAGAAAATCGCTTGAAATTAATTGAAACGAAAAGGATTTATAAACATTTAGAAGCTAAACTCAAGCGACAGTACCTGTGGAAGGAGGAGGATTTACTCAAACATCTCCGTAAACAAAACCCAAAAGTTGTTGACAAACATTTCGAAAAAGAAAGCAAAAAAAAAAAACACTTCGATAGACTTAAAATCGTTTTATATTCATTTTAAAGATTGAGCTACTTTAGTTTCCACTGATCATTATCCTAAATTGGTTGACAGTTTTTGACGAACTAGATAGGGAAATTAGCGAGAAAGAAATATCCGAGGCCATTCATCACCTCAAACGGTGGAAATCCCATGGTTTGGACTATATTTTGAATGAATATTTCATAGAATTTAGAGAATATTTTGTACCATATTTGCATATAATTTTTAATCGTATCTTATCATCTGTGTTTTTCCCAATTTAATGGTCTTATGCTATTATTATTCCCCCCGCAAACGAAGTTTTTGGGGGTATAAAGGTTTCACCCTGTCTGTCTGTCTGTCCGTCTGTCTGAAATATGTTGTTGTCCGCAACTCTTCCTAAACGACTTGCAGGGTTTCAATGAATCTTTGTGGAGTGTTAGAATACATAATGGAGATGTGCATATTGTCAGGAATTTTATTTTGGACAATTTTTGTACAAGATATGAACGTTTGGACTTAGGCATTTTTCACCAATGTATGCATTAGTGCATCGTCCACAACTCCTCCTAAAGAATTATATACTATATTACCCATTGATTAGACAACTTCTGTTAATCTGAGAAAATCTGTTGTGTTCATTATGTAGTGTGCCCCGCGGGAGGTATTAGTCCTGATAGGACCGTTCTAGCTGGGCCTGTTTTCAAAACG
Organism: Ostrea lurida; assembly: GCA_903981925.1. Taxonomy (NCBI): domain Eukaryota; kingdom Metazoa; phylum Mollusca; class Bivalvia; order Ostreida; family Ostreidae; genus Ostrea; species Ostrea lurida. The sequence continues at coordinate 22,504 of CAJDSM010035138.1, read as the reverse complement.
GTGGTCATTCTGATCCTAATGATTACAAAGGAATAAGTTTTATTAGTTGTTTTTGCAAATTGTAAACTCCCATACTGAACCGAAGACTCATTTCATGGGCAGCCTCATATGATATTATTTCAGATGCGCAATTTGTTTTTCAACCCAAGTTAGGTACTACTGAGGCCATATTTGCTTTACATTGTCTTATTGCACAATCACTCCAATCCAAAAAAAAAACGTTTATATTGTTGTTTTGTTGATTATAAGATATCATTTGACTCAGTTTATAGGGGAAATTTGTACAAAAAATTAAAACATTACGGTATACAAAGGAAGCTGCTTACGATTGTTCGTTCCATGTATAGTAGGATTATATCCTGGGCATATTTCACATTTTTTTGAAAACCACATCGGTCTATTACAAGGAGAAGTGCTGTCTCCCCTATTTTTTGGAATGTATGTTAATGACCTTGAAAATGAATTAATCCAAAATGGTAATCAACCAACTGATTTACAGCTGCTAAGTCTTTTTATCTTGATGTATGCTGACGACATGGTGCTGCTTGCAGAATCAGTTACTGAATTACAAAGTATGTTAGATACGCTGGAAACTTGCACAGATGAATGGGGGTTAGTTGCGAATGTTACAAAAACTAAAATTGTTGTATTTAGAAATGGTGAGAAAATTTTGCACAGACGAGAAATGGGAATATTAGGGGGTGGGGTGGATGTATTAGATCAATTTGTTTACTTGGGCGTTTTATTTAATTTCAATGGTAATTTTTTGGTGACGCAGAAGCAGTTAGCATCACAAGGTCGCAAAGTGTTATTTGCCCTTAAATCAACAATAAAGCAAGCGTATTAAAATCATTGTACCTTATTCTCCCTCTTTGATACTTATGTTTGTAGTATTTTGAATTATGAGCGTGAAGTGTGGGGGTCACACAAAGGACCTGGTATTGAAAAAAGTTCATCCGGATTTCTTGAAAGTTGCACTAAGTGTTCGTAAAAACACAAATTCCACAATGATATATTTTGAAAAAGGTCGTTTACCATTGTATTATATTCGCATTTTTAGAATGTTTAAGTTTTTGGTTTAAGTTACTGCAGTCGGAAAATTGTATACTTAATGCTGATTATGAATAATTATAAAACAACTGTGAAAATGCAAAACATGCAAGTCGTAATTGGGCTACTTTTATTAAGGAACAACTCAATTGTTTAGGACTTAGTTATATGTGGCATGATCAGAGTAGCTTAAATAGCCATGTCTGTTTGCCAATAACACAACAACGATTAAAGGACCATGTTATCCATTATTTACATAGTCATATGCAGTACGAATCAAACTGTACTGTCTACAGACATTTGGTTGATAATTTTTGCTTGCAACATTATCTAGAAAAATATAGTCCCTAAATATATACCAGAAGGGTATCTCCAAAATTAGGTTAGCATCCCATAATTTATGCATAGAAACTGGCAGACATAAGAATATACCTCGTAAACATAAATTTTGTAAAACTAATGATGATGGTAATGAAATCGAGTATGAATACCATTTTTTGCTAGTATGTCCTGTATATTGGCAAATTAGAGTTGAATTAATAAAAATGTACTACTGAAATAAGTCCTCCATGTTCAAATTCATTCAATTATTAAGTGTGAACTATGTTAAGAAACTTTGTAATTTAGGAAAATTAATTTGTAAAGCTTTAGAACAAAGAACAGCCTGTAACATTTAAATGTTTTTTTTTCATTTTTATTTTTTGTTGTTGATTTTTTGTTTCTGTTTTTGTTTTGTTTCTCAACTGTACTGTCATTCTCCCTATTTATCTACCATATTTATTTCTGATTGACGAATGAATCTTTGAATTGACCGTCTATTATTCAGCACTGTTGTAATCATTGATACATCTACAATTGTTTAATGCTTTAAGATGTCTGTCTTCTGCAATAAAGATTAAATATAAGGTATTACATGTACTAGTACATCACTATGACAATGGTCATTACTTACATTACATGTAGCATGAACCATGAAAATCAACAACATTATGATGCCTTAATAAACGATGTTACAAGTCTAGTTTTAACAGATGATTGTACATGCAAGTGCATTTCACAAAACCTCTAACTTCGTTATTCACTTTAATTTTGTTTGATATCGAAAAAATTACTTCCTTTCCAAAATTATTAACACCGTGCTATAAATCAGTGATTTGAAAAATAATGAGTGAATTCTCTTGATCAGCGGATTAATAGAGAAGAATTGTCACGATACGTTTCTGTTTTCCAATGTAAAATAATTATCACTGCTCTCTACAGATGTCGCTGTGTCATACACATCGTCAATCTGTTGGGTGTCCATTCCGCGCTCAGGTTTAGAACTAAGATGCCAGTAGTCCTCATCCGGGTCTCCTCCTTCTGTGGATGGGTGGGCGTGGTCATAGTCGTCTAAATCAGCCCCAGGGTTTTCCTTTTCATTCAGGTGGTTATATATGTCGCCATTGTGGTTACCGGGAGGACATTTTATGTTGGAGTACGCGGCCTCTCTGATGGTGGGACGCACGTGAGATACCAGTTTCTGTACAAGAAGGTGAAGATAAGGAAGACTGATCACTCTCATAAGTCCCTATTACGAAATGAGAAATGAATCTTATATTTTTTTCGTGGATGCAGGCATCACAAATTTTAGACGGTAAAACTCATCAAATGCGCGCGCATTGATGAAACGTTTTGCCGTCTAAACTCCAGTGATAACCTGAATTCACCCGAAAAAAAAAAAATAAGATATTTATTCTTATCATTTAATTTTATATTACAACAACACACAAACAATGTCCATATGACTTTTTGTCAGGTACGTGATCGAGAAAAATCACCTCAATCTTAAAAAGTGTTTTAACCAATGAGATCGGCGCTAGGTGATCACGTGAAATAAGTTTGAATGTTTAACAGATTAACAGTTTAGCTAGCTATGATCCTTGATATACCAAAGGTTTGGAGGGGTAAGGATCTCTTATAAACCGGTCACACCTACCGTGAAACGCCCCTTTCTCTGTAGATCGATCGATCGATAGAGAGAGAGAGAGAGAGAGAGAGAGAGAGAGAGAGAGAGAGAGAGAGAGAGAGAGGGGGGGGGAGGGAGGGAGATATTAGTAGAAGGGAAACAGGTTTTAGCTTTGCATTAATAAAACAACACCTACATGGAATTACTAGAACATTAAACGTTCTTTTTGAAGAATGTGTTAGTGTGTAAACTTTTGACATTTTACTCACAAATTGAATAAAAGAGCAAAGTTTGCATTTGTATCTTAAGTGTTCAAAGTTTACAAATTGATACATTTTGCAAAAATAATGCTTGGATTCTTACATTTCAAATTCGTTCACTTTTTTATTTAACTAGTTACCGTGCATTACGTTTTCTGTTTTCAGACTCGTATAAACACATCACATTTTCTGTATATACTTTGTTTCGACTACAGGCTCACGGCGGGTGTGACCGGTCAGCAGAAGATGCTTACTCCTCCATGACACCTGATCCTGCCTTCGCTTTTGTTGGAGGTCGTATTGCCCTACACTCGATTTTGCATATATGTTTTTGGGGACCATGATTACGTTTAACAATTTGTTTACTTCGCCATTTTATATGACAACAATTGTAATAAATGACATCGGAATCATTATTCAATATTTCAAAACGACTGAAACTGAATATTTTCTTACCGTATCTGTTGTGTTTGAAATTTGACTTGTTTCTCCAAATTCTGTTTCTTTGTCATATGATTTATTAACAACATTTCGTGAACCACTGAAAAAAAACACAAATTTATATGTAGCTTCTGCAAATCCCATAAAATATGATCTCCTTTAGTTTCACATCAATCAACAGTGCCCTAATTACATATAGGCAAATGCCTTATGCCTAATTTGTAATAAAAAAATAACTAAAAACTCAAAGATAAAACTATAATATACTGTGCGCTAAACATATTTTTACTTTGATGTCACGGTAAATGTGTAATTTGTTTGAAGTGTACCGATGCCGCTGCATTGAACATTATAACCGATTATGTCTTTGAAGTCGATTACGTTTTTCATCGAAAATTGAACATCAAACATGCAAGCAATCATGGAATTTAGCATCATTGTCTCACGGTTCCATTCTATCCACTGATGCCAATGGGGTTTTTTTTTTTGGTTGTTGTTGTTTTTGGGGTTTATTTTTTTTTTTTTGTTTATTTTGTCTACAAGAGCGTTCTAATCATGTTGCTTATCAGTTGGCTAAAGACAGCCTCCAAAGGAAAATCAGAAGATTAAGCTTGAAAGGAAAAGAATTCCACCTCTCTCTTGGTACTTATTTTGTATAATTTTTTTCTGCTGATGAATAAATGCCACAAGGTAGTGTCGGCTAGATCTACTTTTCCGTGTCGTATTGCTTACTCATATAATCATACGTCGTATTGTTTCTTTATATAGTGCTAGATAAAAATAAGACCAATTGTGAATCAGTCTTAAATAGCTTTTCAAGTGCGTGTTTTGTTCCCATGTTCTAGTTTACATGTATTTTGAAATGCATTCTAATACCTGATTCAGTAGAAAAGTTATGCTGCAAACAAGGGGAAAATGCCAGGAAATGGCCAAAGATTTTACACCATTAGGACCAGAGCTTCTTGGGGGTGGGGGAGTCTTAGGCGGTCCCTAGACTCCTCGCCTAAAAATTTATATTTGTTGTTGGTCTCTGATTATAATAAACGCAAATATAGTTGATAGAAATTTAAATTAAAAAAAAATCTAAGGATAATATACATTGTTGATTATTGGAAATGTTACAAAAGCCTTCTACACCACATTTCAATGGAAAATGGTAAAGGAGAGTGGCGGGGAACTAATCTAATGGAACACTCTGTCAGCTACTGCTCACTTAGGATAACCCCGCTCTAATGTAAACGTGACTAAAATAGTTGAACGGAAGTTGGCATGCGAAATATTTGAATTTTGGTGAGCACGATATGGGACCATCAGATGAAGTAATATACCAAACAATGAGTGTTTGTTATACATGTACTTGCTGAGAAAAATGCGACGATACTATTTGTTTCGAGGTGAAGGACGGATAAACAGTACATGTACCTCCTCTCCTTTGAAATGAAAGTCTGATAATTATTTTTAACTGAACCTGGGATGATTTCATCTAAAACTTTCACAAAAATATTTGTAAGATTTTAGTTGACTGATTTTTTTTTATTTCGAATGTTCGAATTCCACAAATGGAATTGTTTGAAACCTGGCGTATACAGTTTGATGTGGCTTTAAGAAATAGTTTAAGGGACATGTATATATGTTTTAGCACAAGTGAAGTGGTGAAAAATCAAGACGATTGTCTGTTTGTTTGTTTGTTTGGTTTTTAGTTTATTAGATTTATGAGACGGTGTTGAAAGAATGCGAAGATAGAATTCCTCAACTATGCGCCGTGCATAGAATTCTTTATGATAGGTTGATCTGTAGCTCTTTTTAAAAAAAATGTTTCAATACTTTCTCAGTACGCTACAGTTCTACAGATAGGTTCATCATTTCGCAAAATCTACGGTCGCTATAATGACCTTGTTTGCGATTACAAATTATCACGAAGTCATATGTTGACTGATTTGTTTCATACCCTTGTTAGACTGTCGTTTTCCTACTACATTTGACTACGGGTAATCCCGTTTACTTTATTTCGACTATGGGCTCACGGCGGGTGTGACCGGTCAGCACAGGATGATTATTCTCCCATGGCACTTGATCCTACCTTCGCTTTTGTCGGAGGTCCGTGTTGCCCTACACTCGATTTTGTATATGTTTTTTGGATTATGAATACGTTTAACATGATGTTACATTCGCCTATTTGTATTTAAGAGACGGTGATGAAAGAATGCGAACATAAAATTCCTCAGCTATGCGCATTTTTTCTGCGTCGTGCATGGAAGGTTTTTATGATTGGTTGATATGTAGCTCTTTAAATTGTTTGAATACTTTCTCAAAAAGCTACAGTTCTACTGCTAGGTTCAATTATGTAAGATGGAACTCATTAGTAAGTTGGTCTTTCTTACCTGATTTGTTTTTTAAGGGATTCACGTTTTCGAAAGACAATCATGATGCCAAGACTGACTACGAGTCCAAGGACAAAACCCCCGATCCCGACTCCCGCTACGGTACCAGCACTAGAGCCTTTCCCAACATTCTCTGCAAAAATGTGAAGAAATCGTCATTTCTAATTAAAAACACCTAAATAATCCCCGCCCATTTACACTAACGTGTAAGATATAGGAGAGAGAGAGAGAGAGAGAGAGAGAGAGAGAGAGAGAGAGAGAGAGAGAGAGAGAGAGAGAGAGAGAGAGGACTGTGGAATTCATTTTTACCTGCAGATTGGTATGGTTGCTGAACGTTGGGATCACTGGTACTAATCGAACTGTCGATCTCTGTCGTAACACTGAACATTTTACCTATATATAACAACATTAAAAACATATTTCTGAAGTACGTGAGCCAATATACGACCTACCAAATTTTTTTTATTTGAAATAGCGAATTTCAAAATTCGATTTTAATTCATTATTTCAAATTTTAAAACTCTTTAAAATGAATTAAATCAAGTTGATAAATTTATAACAAATTTCAAATTTTAAAATAACATGTTTATTTTGAAATAACGAATTCTAAGTTTGAAATGTTAAATAAAATAAATTGGCTTATTCGTTATGACAACGTTTTGATAATTGTACTGATCTTGCGACATCTACGTCCAGCTACATTTATCACGAAATAGCTCTTATCTTATTTCAAATTTATAACTATGATTATATTTCTATTTAATCTACGAATTTCTAAATGGCGTGTTTTAAAATATAATTCGTTTGAACAAATCTAGATTTTTTTAAACACTAAATCAGATTCAGTAACGGGTAACACCGTTTATTTTGTTTCAACTAAGGGCTCACGGCAGGTGTGACCGATCAGCAGAGGATGTTTACTCCCCCATGGCACCTGATCCTACCTTCGCTTTTGTCGGAGGTCCGTGTTGACCTACATTTGATTTTGTATATGTTTTTTTGGGACTGGGATTACGTATAATGCATACTTACTTTGCCATTTTATACAATGCATTTGATTCGTTATAACGAAGTTTGAAATAAACTAATTACATTTTGTTCTGTCATTCATTGACGTATTCGGCTGATGACCCGAGAGTATCAATTCGTATAACGAGCTAAAGGTTTCACTAGAGGTAAATCAGAGAGTTAGCATCAACACAATCATAGTAACATACAGTGCTAAAGATGAATACTACTAAAGTACTTCGAATTATCACAATATCGTTTTTATTTAGTAGATTAAAATATATAGCAAGAAAACTCTGTGTTTTGATTGATTAATTTTCTAACTTTTATAGATTTAATTTTTATCACCAAGGAGTCAAGATGTTCACTATAGTTCCTTGCACACGTGTAACTATTCACTGGTAAATATTTCTGCCAGGAGTGACTCATTAGAGTTCAATATAAATTGGCCAAGTTAACAATGTCTTAAGACTCCTTTCTAACATTTGTGATGTTCAATAAGACTCTTTGCTAACAGTAAAAAGACACTTTGCTAACAGTAGTGAATTATTAGTGTTCAATATAAAATGGCGAAGAAACAAAGTATTAAACGTAATCACAGTTAAAAAAACACATACAAAATCGAGTGTAGGGCAACACGGACCTTCGACAAAAGCGAAGGCAGGATCAGGTGACATGGAGGAGTAAGCATTCTCTGCTGACTGGTCACGCCCACCGTGAGCCCGTATTCAAAACAAAGTAAACGGGGTTACCCGTCGTCAAATCTAGTACGAAAATGACAGTCTAACAAAGGGTATGAAACAAATCAGTCAACATATAACTTAGTGATAATTTGTAATCACAAACAAGGTCATCATAGCGACCGTAGAATTTGCGAAATGATGACTTTAAACGAGATTTGTTATAACCCTGCAACATCAACTTTTTGGTTAGTAGTTGGCCTCGCTTTAAAAAATCATCATATGCATGACATGCCCTTGCGTATCGAATCAACAGAGAGACATACACACCATAAGCAGGCGATAGTGGTACATTACTACATAGAAAATAAGACTCCTCTCTAACGGTAGTGAATTATCAATGTTCAATATGATTGTTTTGCTAGCAGTAGTGAGTTTGTAGTGGTCAACAAATTAAAACGTAAATATTCCCATCTGATTCTACCTCTGTTGTACCTAGCGGTCTATGTTTGTTTCTTTCTCTCTAATCTTGTATTTTTAAAGGGATTATCTTTCCCTATCCATATATCACATTCTTTTGTCATCTACTTTACTAAATTAATCGTAAATTATGTTTGTCTTACACAGTGTACCATGCTGCACAAATCCCGTGGAACATCTACACAACATTGTTTCATCGTTACAGTAACTGTTGTTGGTTGACTGGGAGCATTGGCTGTCGTCAATACAAAATTGGCCAAGAAAAGCTGTGTCTGCAATAAAAGTAGTGTATTCATATTAGAAATGAATCTTATATTTTTGGGGTGATGCAGGTATCACCGAATTTTGGACGATAAAACTGCGAAGTGCATTGATGAAAAGTTTTATCTTCCAAACTTTTGGTGACAACCTGCACATCAGAATATAAGATTTATTTCTTATCATTTGATTTTATATTACAACAACAAAACAATGTTCATAAGACTTTACTTGTTATTCAGGTACGTGATCAAAAAATCACACCAGTCCTTAAAGCCCCAGTCACACTGTCACGTTTCGGCGTCTATGAAAACACCACGTGTGTCATTTTAAATTGTTCGTACGTTTTACTAGGTCATCCTACGTTTGTTTGCGTTTTACTACGTGGTAATTCGGAAGCGGCCCCAACAACCGCCAAAATAAACTTATACTCGTCATAATCATTCCATCGTAGTTTGTTTTTTAATGCTAAATCTATGATAACTCTTTATAATTTCAAACCAAGTTTTGATATTCAAAACAATTGAAAGCGAAAGGAATTTTGTAGTAGCGAGCGGACAGTTTAAAAAGAAACGTGAACTGTCTCTCTAATGAGCTAGCGAGGCTTTTCTGGCCACGACGAAGAGTTTTAGCTTGATCAAGCAAGTTAAGCAACGGTGAGCGTGGTTAGCATCTAGATTGGTACCGCTACATGTTACACTTGAACATGTTTCACTCATATGGAGACGTCACCATTGCCGGTGAAAGGCTGCAAAATTAGACCTATGCCCTTTTCAAGAGCAGGGAGAGATCTTTACCGAGCAACACTTACTGTGATCAACTTTTTTTGTTATTTTATATTATTATATTCCTTTTTTATTATTAAATACAGTACCCGGCTATCAGTACATTGAGTACTTTGATCATTAGCTATCATGTTACCGTTTCACTAGGTGTTGATACGTGTTATCAAGTATTTGTACATGTACGTTTCACCACGTATAGACCACGTTTTATCCCGTATAAACTACGTTTCCTCCCGTATAGTTAGGTTTTAGTAGCTTTCTGTACGCATCAGCTACGGTTTTATACGCATTTCTACGTATCTTGTACGTTTTTTGACGTTTCTTTTACGTTTGAGTTTTTGGCCACGTTTGTATTGTGCAGACCAATATAAACGGGATCGATGACGGATTGATCTTCGTATAGCCACGTATATAGTCGTTTCATTTACGCATCGATACGTTTTCCTACGTACTGTATATAGCGGTACTGTTACGTTTTTTAAAACGTAATGCAACGGGATGGCCGAAACGTGACAGTTTGACTGGGGCTTTAAATAACGGGATCGATGAAGGATTGATCTACGTACATAGCCACGTATATAGCCGTTTCATTAACGCATCGATATGTTTTCGTAGCGGTACTGGTACGTTTTTAAAACGTAGTAAAACGGGATGACCGAAACGTGACAGTGTGACTGGGGCTAAGGAGGTGATTTAACCAATGAGAATATGCGCTAGGCAATCACTTAAAATATGATTAAATGATATTTGCGTGAATGTCGATGATATATTTTAAGAAACAGGTCATTACATGGACAGGTATTTCTAAAGAAACAATCGAATTTAAGCATCTAATAATCAGTCAACATATGATTTAGTGATAATTGTGTAATCGCAAACAAGGTCATTATAGCGACCGTAGAATTTGCGAAATGATGACTTTAAACGGGATTTGTTATAACCCTGCAACATCAACTTTTTGGTTAGTAGTTGGCCTCGCTTTAAAAAAAATCATCATACGATGACATGCCCTTGCGTATCGAATCAACTGAGAGACATACACAGCATAAGCAGATGATAGTGGTACATTACTACACAAAAAAGGAAAGTTGACAATTGCAAAGTCAAAGTCATCACATTTATCATATAATGTAGTTGTCAGTCTGCCATTAGAGTCAATGTTAAGTAAAATATCCAAATATGAAGCACATCTGTCAGATTCTGTGGTGTCCTTTATTTCAAGTTCGTCAGGATATATCAAATGGACATAATTGTGAAAATTATGATTGTTAATTGATAAGACATCGTCTATATACCTATAAGTAAGGTTGAAGGACACGACAAGTTCTTTGTTTTTATCCCGTAACAGTTTCTGAACAAATTCTGCTTCGTATGAATATCAAAATAAATCTGCCAATAAGGGGTACAATTAGTGCCCATAGGAATACCAACAGATTGTTGGAAGACATGGTCTCCAAAGACTACATAAATATTATCTGTAAGAAACCCAAGCATGCTCTTAATATCTTCTTCAGAGTACTGATGTGGGCAATCAGAGTGGTTTCTGACAAAATATGTATCTTGTTTCCCAATGACCAGAAACTTGTATTTTCGGGTGCCGTTTTTTGTTCAAAAAGCAATTATCAATTATCTGAAAAAGCCTAGATTTTAATTTATCGTGAAGGAATTGTTGTATAAAGTGTGGAGAAATTAGGCACCGTTCGTTAAGGTAATTCATGGGTGTTTTTTTTTTCAGATTAAAGTTAGAATTCTTTCATTAATTCTGAATGTCAACAAACACAACTAGTATACATTGCTTTCAGCATGATTAATATCCTTAGTCCTGAGCTAACAATGCATATATTTTTGAAAAATAAACATTTTGATACATAATGATTCTTGTCCTGGATTAAGAGAGGGCAATTTTAATGATAAATGATTGCTTTTTTTTAATTTTGCACTAATATTGAGACGTCACCAGTTGTGAACGGCAAATTCGCTCTAATCGTAACGTCTGCGAATGCGTATTTCAAATTTGAAAAAAGGCGGTTTGTGATCAGTGGAAATGTTACAATTGATGCGAGTATAAGTGTTTAACAACATAATTAAACAGAAAATACCACGCTCCATGGTTTTACTTTAGATAAGCATTGTGTTTGTGTTTGTTACGCAACGATGGAAAACGAAACTCCGAGAAAATAGGCGAAATTTGCCGTGTATGCAATGGAAAACAGAAGGAGAAGCGAAGCGTATAGTTGGGAAAGAACTTTGCCAAGCTCTTACTGAAATGTGGTAATCTGGATATATCTGAAGGTAATTAATATCGGTCCTGCTCACTTACTTGGATAGCAGTTTGAATCTTTGTTGTAATAATCGGATCGACAGTCACATTTCCTCATTGAACAGTTTCCGGAATTCGGTGACCCTGTGCACTGTTCGTTTACATCACACTCTTCGCCAAGAGGCAAATCAACTTGTGACAAAAAAGAATTTGCTATTTTTAACACAGGAAAAGGGCAGTTTTTTTTACTTATATTCATTTATGAGTTGTACAAACGATTATGAAACAACCACATGAACCAGAGACATATATGTCTCTGCTTGAACTTTTGTTTTAACATTGCATGTAATCAAACCTTTTTTACAATCCCCATTAAGAAGTAGATATCCACTTTCACACATGCATCGCCCTGTGTCTCCATATTTGTAACAAAACGTATTGTTTCTCCCACACTCTGTGTCGTCTGAGCAGATGAGTCCAGAATAAGCTTAATTGGATAAATAAATGTGAAAGCGTTAATTTTTAGTAGAACGTCAAATCTACATACATTGTTAACGTTGTATTTAAAAGAATGATTTTTAACGTTGCAGGATGATCACTATAAAATTATAATTATTTCTTTGGATTGACCAATTGTGGTAAACCGAATTTCAAAAGTGTTGTTTAAAGTCGCAAATTTTCCATATTTATGTAGCAACATTTCTTCATCACCTGCATATGGGTGTATGTCTCTAAACTACTTCGATACACAAGATATTGTTTTTTTTAATCGAGACAGGCTACTTACAAACAAGTTGTTGTTGTAGGGGTTTCCACAGTCACGTTTAAAAGGCAACATTTCGCAAATTCTACTGTAGTTATAACGATTTAGGTTATTTGTCAGTATGGCCTGTCATTGGGTCAAGTGCTGTCTGATGTGTTTCATAGAAATTGTTCAGCCGTTTTTCATACACTGATTTTGACTACAGATTACTCCGTTTAACTGACCAAGACAATGGGCTCACGGCGGGTGTGACCGGCCAGTTGGGAATTGTTTACTCCTTCAAGGCACCTGACCCCCACCTCTGGTTTGTCCAGGGGTCCGTATTTGCCGAACTCGTGTTTTTTTGTATTTTACTTGGGACTTACGAGATTGATCACTGTTCGTTATTTTTATTTACAACCAGACAGCATAAACCATAATGACAGGTTGCATTTGTAATCTAGTTCCAATAATGACAATAAAATATCCATTAAGAAATGCATATAAAATGATAACACCATCTTTATGACCAACTATAATTTATTTACAGAAACTAGCTTACGACCTTTGCGGGTTTTCACCGGGTCTTCATCAGGAGTAAAGTTTATCATAAAATATCCATCAAATACTGGCTTTAAACGATATTTCAGAACCCTTGTAACATCTGTCAGAAGCAAGTTTGGATTATAAATTGATGAATAACAAACACGCATTTTGAACAGTGTTAGAAGAAATGTTCATCCCATCAGTTATCATAAACATCAAACTTGTGTCGAGTGGCAGACTACTGTAGGCAACAAATGCATACCTTTAAATGCACCCAATGAGCAGTTTACTTTGACATCCACTCTATCATCATTATCACCTGGGCATCTTCTATTAAGGTTCAGAGTCCTTTTTAAAGTACCGTTAACTTGAAACTGCAATCGTTTTGCTGGAACAGATTCATTCGATTCCAGATTCACTGATAATGAACACTGATGTTCACAAAAAAATCCCTGTGGAGGTTCTGGATGTAAAAAGTTTGCAGCGTGTTAGATGAAGGTAAAATAATGATAAAATATAATCTTTAGTTATGCTTCTTATCAACGATAAAGAGATGCAAGTATATATACCTTCAAACCAGGAGTGCAGCTGTTCTTTTGTAATGTTACAAGCAACATCGCTCATTCCAAATTTTAGTGCTGTTTCTAGGCACACCGGTCTAAAATAAACACCCTAACACTCAATTTCTGTTTACCCCTGTTAATCTATATTGCTTAATCTTACATAACGAGAAGGGGATTGTCGCAATAATCATATATCTAGGCTAGTCTTTCGATACTTAAAAAATAAACAAATGCTAAATACAAAAATAAGAATTCTTCTAATGTTTTAATGAATAATGAAAAGTTTAACAGCCCTTGATGGTTACTACAGCATTAGTACTGCTACTGGAGTACAAGCATGGTTCAACAGGTAGTATGGTAAGAATATACGTGACATAGATATCTTACAAATCCACCAGCACAGAATCAATCCGTAACGCCAATCCGAAAAAGAAAATCCCTAAAAGAGACAAAATAAAAATCATTCAATCAATAAAAATAAATCAATAAAATGAAATGTATAACAAAAGACAGATGTATAGACCGATCCTGAAAAAAAAATAAACAAAATATAAAAACAAAATGGAGATGTGGAACAGTACACAAATAGCAGTACATAAATATAACTGCGAATTACGTACGGTAATAATTGTACTGCTGATCAAGGAACATATTGCTAGAACGGCACATAAATGTAAGGGGTCGCGGTCATGCACCAAATGGGGCGGCGGATTTTAAATGGCATCAAAGTATTGAAACTACTGTTAGGCGGAAGCATGATTTTTGGTCAAAAATCACAGCCTGACTTTTGATTTTCTATCCTGAAAATCAATAACGATCAATCATTGTTTCTAATTCACATACTCTTAAACACTTTTAAAACAAACATTTTTTGTTATATTTCAATACAACTGAAACAGTACTAGTATTGATAAGGGTTGTCTTCTTATTTGGGAATGGGACTGTACCAACTAATGCTAAATATACTATACAAGAGGTGCATGTACATAAAAAATCAAGTAGATAATGCTTGGTCTACATATAATTGATTGATTGTTTATTGCTATATAACTACAACCCGAGTATTTCAATTACAAAATGCACTTACATGGAAAACAACTATACATGAATAGGTCACAATTTTGGTATCATACATGTATATAATATGATTGGGTCAAAATTTTCTACCGAATTATGTGAATGGGTATGGTTTCAAAAATGTTAAATATATTTATGGTGTTGAAAATATCAGCGGGACGTATAGGTTGATGCCCCCCCCCCCCCCCCCCCCGAACTTACATGTATAACTTAAATATGCATTAATTATGACATAGATAAACATAAGGCTAAGTCGGTGTAGAACTACTCTTATACTATACAGCTCAATGCCAGCAGTGAAGCCTAGTTCTACTTGGGAAAATTGTTTCTTCAGTTACTCAGCTCAGTACATTTCTAACACCATTGACATGAATTGGAAATCGTGTATACAATAAATAAAGGAACAGATGATATCTCGGTGTTCTTCCCTTCTTAAGCAGGTAGACACTGTATCATACGGACATCCAATGCAATAAAACGACATACGGAAAAAAGGTTTCAGTATAAGGACCCTAGAATATCTCATACAAAAATAAAGAAGTCCTGAATTTTCCACTTTCATAATATAACAAAACTCATTAAAATTAAATATTTACATTTACTGTTTAATCCCCTAATAAATAGTTTGATGATATGTGCCTATAACTGCAAAGACCGAATCACCAAAGTTGGTTTGGGCATAAATACAAAGAACTACTTACAAGATTTAAAATATGTAAATATATGAACTCTTTTAAATTGAAAATGTATAAAACTTGTTGACAATTTGTTGTTTTATTTCAGAAAAAATTAATTAAATACTTGGGTTATTAATTTTTTTTTTAAATTTTGCACTCCTTTTTGTCGTGTACGATATGACATCATGAGTGCGTAAATGTCACATTGCTGTATCTTTTTCCTGTACTTCATTGTGACGTAACAATTACTTACCTAATGGCTTTCCATGAACCACTACTTCCCCAAAGGATTGAGCGGAAAGTTTAAAACATATACAATAAAAGCACAAACAAATGCATTTTCTAAGAATGTAAATATAAGCAATAAATTATGAGTTATTGAAAGATGTAGTCTCATAACTGCAACGGTGTGTGCAAACAATTTTCATAACGCGCTAACGCGCGTTATTCAATTTGTATGCACACACCGTTGCAGTTTATGAGACTACATCTTTCAATAATCATAATTCATTGCTTAAATAAAAACCATCTCTCTCATTTTCCTAGTTTGCGTCTGCTCACTTAGTATATATATACTATTGTGTCTCTGCAAACCCGTATATTTCAATATTATAATCAATTTAGGCGTTCAAAAATTTTCTGACCGCTTACAACATGAATATTTCATTTCGTTTGTTTAATGGTTTGATAATATTAAATCGTGTTAATTCACTATAATCAATGCTTATGTATATACCGGGTTTACGTATATTGACTATGATACTCTGATATTTACAAAGAGAGGTAATTCACTGTCTGATTCGCTGTTTTATTTAGAGTGCGTTACGTTAAAAACCGCTTAGCCGTTGTTGCTTTGTTAAATTTTTAGATTCATGAATGATAATAAAATGTAAGTGTTCGTCTGAAAATCTGTTTTTAACTGTCGTTACTCTGTTGTGATGGTTATCCCGAATATCTAATAAGCGAGTTGCATGCCCTTTATTTACGTGAATTCCGTTTGGAGTACCATGAAAAAGGGCGCATGACCTCCGTGACGTAGAAGGTCACATAAGCAATTGCAATAGGCGCTTCCGCCTAAAAATGACAAACAAGTTGAGGAAACTTAAGATTTTTTTTATATGCCTAGAACTGTTAGTTAACAAAAATACATTTCACGGAACGGAGCGATCACTTGGCAACCCTCGGCTGTTAAAACTGGCCTGTTGGAGTGCTCCGTTATCTCAATCACTCCTCTTCACTTTTCGGGGTACTGAAGTTTTTGAATTGTGACGCAAAATTATATATCAAAATGGACCCTTTGAAAGTTGTTTCCTAACACATCAAATAGTTATGAAGTATAATAGCAATAACATTTTGCTACATTGGTACCTTGTAAGTTAATTTATGCGACTAATTGTGCTTCAAACGCAATGCGCCGTTCGGGGTGACGGTATGTGCGTCCCACGGGGTGACAAACTGCTCAAGAAATGGGGATTAATTTTGCCTACAATTCTCTCCTGCTTTATATTTGGAACAAAAAGACCTATGCTACTTGAATTGTTAAGAATTTGTGATGTTGCAATGTTATTGCGGAGTATATATCACGGCGCACAGGCACACGGCGGGTGTGACCGGTCAGCAGAGGATGCTTACTCCTCCATGGCACCTGATCCTACCTTCGCTTTTATCGGAGGTCCGTGTTGCCCTACACTCGATTTTGTATTATATGTTTTGGGGACTATGATTACGTTTAACACATTATTTACTTCGCCCATTTATTTCACCATAATCAGTGTTACTACTTTCCTTGATGATACTGACATAAATTTTTCTCGTAAGTTTGGTCTTTTTCCTTTTTGTTAGTAGTGTATATATCGCCATTACTCATTTAATGATACTTCACGGAAGATACCACGTTTAAAACAAAATGAAATGTGAGAAACACTAGAAATTGTTTAATTGTGTTCAGAGGGGACCTGTAATTTGATTCGAGCCTCGTTTACATATTTTGTATTTCACTTGGAAACTAAAAAATGACGTTCAAATTTTTGTTGACCATTAGAAATACCATAAGTGAGCATTGTAAATATAAAAAATGAAAATCTAAAATTTGAACATCCATACCCCTTTAAAAATCTAAAGTCATTTTCTTTATTTTCCTGTTTAAGGTCAAACGAACTTAGGTCACAAGCTTAAGACCAGAATATGAGAAACAGAGCTACTTTATGAAGACCCATACAAGTAATAAATTCTAATAAGGTTTTAGCTTAATTTGAAAGTTTCGAATGTCAAACAATAG
This sequence comes from Ostrea lurida, assembly GCA_903981925.1. Classification (NCBI taxonomy): domain Eukaryota; kingdom Metazoa; phylum Mollusca; class Bivalvia; order Ostreida; family Ostreidae; genus Ostrea; species Ostrea lurida. Next base: position 5,073 of record CAJDSM010035138.1, on the reverse strand, counting down.
TTGCAATATGACTAAAATAAAGAATTCAAAGTATGTGTGTTGCAACAAGAAAAACAAATTGTATTCCCATATGTTATACAATGGAGAAAATCTAAGTGGGTGATTATTAACAATTGGACTGTGGAAACTGATTAAACTACTTGAAGGATTCATCCTGGATTCAAACGCTTGAAATCATTAAAATTGTTTAATACTCATGATCCGAATGATTTCAAACGATGCATACAGAATGTTTCTGTGCTATGAACTCGGCCATGCAGTTGTGGGTGTTGATTTGAAGTGTAATATTTGTAGTTTCCCCAACATAAATTACATTGATGAGGTGTATGCAATAGATCATTTTACAGGAGGTTTGATCCAATATGTTGCACATATTTTGCCTGTATTTAAGCTTTGGAACATTTCCGAACCCTGGATAAATTGGCTAATCAAACAGCGCTCACCATCTAAAGAACCGTTGGGAATCACTCCACTGAGACCATCATTTGCAGCTAATGATTTTAGGATTCGTATCACTTCTTCTTTCAATGTACCAAATATAAAAATGCCAGAAGTGAATTATTAAGAAATCTTTTACTTTTTACTCAGATACCTATTATCGATTGTCATTTATTGTTATGGGGAGATGAATCTAAACATGATGATGTAAATCAACCAATGTTTTTCTCTGTTCAAAAATATATCAGAGATTTTGGTAGATTTACTGTATGACTACCTCACATCATATTATATTATTCAAATTACCATCACATGTGTATTACTTAGTTTCCTTTCTAATGTAACTACAAATTATCATGTCTACTTATTGTAATTAGTATATATTGACAGTTGTTTTATAGGTGAGAACCTCGTAAGTTATAAGAACTTGTGTTCAAACCTTTGTATATATAATTATATACAATAACATATGTTCAAACTAATTATTTTTTAAAAGTTGCGGAATTGTGTTCTAGGGAGAAAATGAAGAGCTGTACCATTTACTTCAACTTTTATTTTAGAAAGCAAGCAGAAAATTTTCCAGAGCTTCAATCCAACTAGACTCTTGGTAGACAAAAAGTGTCTGCTCGAACGTCATAGCAATAAATGAATAAACCAATTACCAAAAAGAAAAGAAACAGGAAATTCAATCGTTTTACAACAAATAAACAAAAGAGAGCTTAAATCATATACTAATGCCATTCTTATCTTCTCCAGTGTTTTAGTTTCAGATTCTGAAACCATGTAACCGTCCAGAGGTCTATCTTTTGGCCAGTACCTTGTGGAAGTGATGGGAAACGACTTGGAGAATCCTTGTTCAAGCGTATAGGAACACTTTTCAAAAGCAAGATATCCACTGATTTAAACAAATCTGATATATAGAGCTCGCCTCAATCACAGGAACAGACAACTTCACGAGTCCAATTTCATGTAAAAAGAACCTGGGATCCCGAGAACCAGAAGAATGTCCGACTTTGAGATATGCATAGTGGGCGTAGCATTGGATATTGTAAAGTTTTATTCAGAACCCATCAACTTATGACAAGCTGACTGGCGCTGAAAGATGCAGCTTAAAAACTTCAAACCATTAAACAGGTAAAAGGATCCACCGTAGTCATTAAGGACAAAGACGATTAGAGTGCAGGATCAAGTATTATTTTGCTTTTAAAAAAAACATACCCTGCAAAATAAAGTCAACGATGATAACGGTATCATCAATACACTAGAAAAAAAATACAACACGCTAAAGGAAGATAGGAAACCTAAAAGCTTCACAAGCTTCCAGACCTCTACTCTTCAAACCGTGTCTAATTTAGGAAATCAGTGATTTATGCCCCATGTGTAAGCAATCTGTGTTATTACATAATATAGGCCTGATAGTGCTTTTAAAGGTATCTAATAAAAACGTAATAATCTTTGACATTCTACCTGCACATAAAAGTGGCATACCAGTTATTTATATTGCTTTTGGAATGGGGTTAGGGGGGAGGATTGATCAAACGTTATCCTACAAGCGCATGTGCAACGATCAAACTACAAAGATCAATTGCATTATATCGTAATGGAAACAATTATAACAAAAGGCATCAATTAGAGATATATCATCTGTAAACTGCATACATGTATATGCATACCTGTACCATTGGATTACATGTAACGGACTGTAAAGATTCGATGAATTTATAAAGGCTTTCATTGCGGATTGCGTACCCAGTTAAGTTTTACTTTTGATATCACTCGAGTCTGGATTGTTGAAATAATCATAAAAAGAAGGTGCACACCCTTCAACGCAGATTTAAAATGTTGATGATTATTGATTACCTTCGCCCATGTATTTTTTTAAACCGAAGCCTATATAAATTATATGATATGCTCCCTCTTCAAAAACAGACTGAAATTATGTTACATGTAAACTATGTCAGTGCTGTTCGCAATAATAGCTGGCTGTTTTTCAGCGCTGATTTTTCCGGTGTATGTTTACTTGTGGAGAAAACGCATGCGCAAAAAATGACACCAAATTGAATTTTTTTTTCAATTAATATACATGTATATGCTTCTATATTGCCATTTTAGCTATGCCATTTTTATTTTGTCTTTCCACTGCCATTTTCCACACCATGTGTTTTAAAACATCTTTCTGATGTCGATCATGGCCAGTATTTTTACATTGCTTCCTAATTTTATAAGAAATAAAAAAAATCATCTTTTTTAACCAGCTTTGAAATTTCACAACCTGTCAGTTTAAAACTATGGCTGGTTGGTAAAGCAGGCTATCATCGTCTATGGAAAACCTTGGTGTGGTTTCCTGCGAGTTGCACCCCATACAAGTTTCCACTGAAGCTGTTGTGAATTAGCGTTTCTCCTTCCCCAAAGAACCATTGGGGTTGTACAATACAATACAAATATTGTTCACTTTACAGTTCACAGTAATTGGCGTTACATCTTTATTGTTCGAACACATTCTGTCTTACAGCCACCACTTTTCTCGATCCTACACTACGCTGTTCTAAAAAGCAATTTGCAATCTGTCGTTTCACAATTTTAATCAATTTATTCTTAGTAGACAAAGAACCATTGGGGTTGTACTATACATTACAAATATTGTTCACTTTACAATGAAAACACAAATTGAAATCAGCTAATACGTGTATGAACCTCTATTCCTTAATTTTAAAAACAAGCCACTGTTTTATTGATATTTGTTTCATTAAAATATTTTAGGATAGATATATATGTTTAGGAACACTTAGTCTACAACTTAGGGAGATATAGAACTCATCATCAAAAGTACAAATTATTAATTTTTTTTTTCATTCTCGTTCTGGACAGTCTACATGTCCCTTTCTGTGGTTGACAGGCCGGGCCAAGTCATATGGTAAATAAATCACGCTTTAAAAGATCCTTACATGTACAATGAACAAAAGGTAAAGTGGAAATACTTTCAATGTTGGTTATACATATATGTACATGATTTACAGCAGACATTGATACTACCATGATAGGTCGTAAATAAATCTCGGCTGCTGTAAATGATTCAACAACACGTGGAAGACAACCACAAGTTGTTTTTTTAACATTAAAACAAGTTAAAAAGGAAAACAAACCATCTAAATAAGACAAATAAAAGTACTCAACATAAAAGATGTTACGTACCCCAAAATAGTTTCACTTCCATAGCTACACGTGCAAGTAGATACCATAAACCAGGCTAGCTGTGATTTAAACTTCCTGGTAAATATTCGAACAAAAGAATCGTGAAATTTAAACAGGAAAAAATAGAGAGGGATCAACTGGGCGCAGCTTACTGTCCAATCGAAAATATACTTACCACATCAACTGCTTGCTTTGTCATGGAAAAAATCCAAAGTTCTGAGGCAGTTGAAAGCGGGGGGGGGGGGGGTATAAAGTTACATGTAAGATAACTCCCTGCATGTACACGTATATTGTGTCTCTTGAATACAATGTATCATATTACATAAGGTAGTATTTCGTAGAAAAAATTAGGACATATTACCAGGGAATTTTATTTTGCATTGTGCCTGTTACGGCATGCAAAAACCATGTAAATGCTAAAAAAAAAAAGATATCGAATATCATGAATTTCAATTACATTAATAAAAGCACATAAATACTTTAATTATAACACGTGTTTCTTTATGAAGCTGTTCAAACATACATGTATGTACAAAATGAAATCAATAAGAACAAGATAGTGCGTTCCTCACATAAATTTTGTTACATTTGATCATCACTATCTTTTTTTTATATATGTGTCATCACTAAGCCTACACCTCTCTGGACGAAAAAACTAAAGATTTGAATTGTGTTTAAAAAAAATCATTCAAATCAGTGAACAGTGTTCATTTCCCCCTCCCCCTCTCTCAAATGACAATTATTGCCCAAGATCGATATAGTTATTTGATTTAAAGGTGTTAATAGAATTATACTAATTATTGTAAATAATATTTAAGCAAACTATTAGGTTAATTTACTTATTGGAATATGTATTACTTCCATCGGATTACGAATCCTTTTTAGGGCCCTGGGTATACAAACATTTTTCCTCCTCTATTGGGCCTCGGGGATTACTCTATATTTGTTTAGCCAATCAAGAATTCATAAACTTTAAATTTTATTGTTGTGCGGGAGATAAGGCAGTGTGAGTCCTTTATATGTCCGCCTGTCTTATATGTCCGCCTGCACAATGTCCCGCTTCCAATTTTGGAACCAACTGTACTTTATATGTCCGCCTGCACAAATGTCCGCCATTTTGGACCAACTGTCCTTATATGTCCGCCCTGCACTATTGCCCGCTCCACTTTTTTTCCAAAGTGTCTTATCTGTCCGCGCCTTCCAACTTTACCCCTCTTCGCGTCAGCAGTTAAAAGTTACTAGTAAATGTTATCATGTTTGAGCGAAGTATGTATTGAATATGGCATGTGGATATATTTGGATAAAGGAAAAAAAAAATGTTTGCGCCCCGAAGGTGCGCTTCGTAAAGTTGCTACTTTTCAAATACAACACTACCCCACCTGCCTCCCCCCAAAACCCTTAACAAAACAGCACGTCTTTGCGTTAACACGCTTTTACATAACT
>CAJDSM010035134.1:561-25674 GCA_903981925.1 Ostrea lurida | reverse complement strand
GAACCAAATTGGATTTCCAAAAGAAATCCCGTACCTCTGATCAACATTTTTACTCTTAAGTCTGGTAAATTGACCATTATAAACGAAAAGGCAAAAAGGTATATACTGCTTCATTGACTTAAAGGCTTTTGACACTGTGTGGAAGAAATCGGTTTTATTCTATAAAACTTATTGGATAAAGGATTCCAATCGTCTTTATAAACATTAATCTCTTCAATGGTACACTGGAAATACTTTCAAAATCAAATTTACACATGCGAGCTAAGTCAGTCCTAACAAATCGGAACGTGGAGTCAAACAATGGTGATGTTCTCAGTCCTTTGCTATTTAACTTCTATATCAAATGTCTAACGAAGTCCTTAAACTTGAGTAACGCAACGCATCCAGTCTGTATCGGAGAACTGAGCGCATAACTATATATGACTATAAATAGTGACACAAGATAATTGCATATTGGAAAGCATCGAGCATACAGGCCATCAAGAGACATGAGAGATAAAATTGCGAAGCAGCGAGCTACAAGCTGACACCAATCAGTCATAACATATGTATCAAAAACTTACTGGTATCGATCACATTCATATGGAAAACAACTACCAGACACTATAAATACTTCTAATCAAAATATATTGATATCTTTATATCACTCAAAACGAGAAAACTTCACAAAATCAATTATTCAAAACATGAGAGATGATAAATATCAAAATACATAATAAGAGAGTCACACAACAACACCTCATATCTCAGGAACAACTTGTTAAATCACAGAAACCACAACAATAAATAACTCTACCTCAACCATCGAGAAACAACACCCTAACAGTCCCGTAATACCCCTGAAGTTACTCAAAAGACTGTCATATGAGACACAAGAGTGTCTGCTTGAGAATGCTATGCTCATTCTCCGCACTTCATGATAGCGAGACACATGACCAGAGCAAGAAAAGCTCTTTTTAAGATTAAAAGAGTTATTGGCCTAAATATCCAATGCAGAGTCCTTGAAAAACTCTTTTGAACACTATGGTTGTCCCCATTTACTATATGGAATGTGAAATTTGGGGACTTTTTAAAAAATCATAAGAATCAGATTCTTATGAAAAATTCATTTGAAATTCATAAAAGTTAATCCTTGAGTCCACTGTAAACGTTTCTAATCGATGCATGCACGGAAAGCTCAATCGTTTACCTTTAGAATGTAATCTTACAAGTCCTCGGTTAATTCGTAGTGACTATATCCAAACTCAGGTGAAATCGTTAGTTGTAATAAAATATATCAAACAACTAAAATATCAAATCCATGGGTAAAAGACTTTAAGCATTTTTCATAGTTTAGGATTCTCTTTTCATCCCCAATAATGACACTGTGTAAAACCGTGTCATCAACTCCATTACAAAGAATTTCTGACCAATTTTTGCAAATAAAAATGCAAATACTCACAATTCTGACAAATTAACCTTTTTTCAAGTATGCTACATATCATGAAAGTAAAAAGACCAGATATGTTGATAAAATTAAAAAACAGATGCGATAGGTCAATGATTTGTAAAATTAGAATAAGTGCTCATGAATCTCGCTATAGAAAAAGGAAGGTATTCCAAACATTCAAGATGTTGAACGTTTTTTGTAGCCTGCAAATCTAAAGTTATCTGAAGATGAAGAACACTTTTTTGTTACACTGTACGCATATACACAATACGTCATGTAATCCTGAAAGAACTGATGAAATCACATACTAAGAAATATACACTTCTTAGATATCAACCAAAATTTCAATTATTGCTAAATCATAACTCCTTGAAAATCCTGAAATTGTCTTCCATCATTTATCTTTAATTGTCTTAACTTAGAAATCATTTTAGGCTAACTGCCATTTAGCACTAATATAATTAGCCATTGCGTACAGGACCCGTTCCATCAACAATGCTTAAGGATATTATAGCGCATGTATGTGTGTAGATGTATGTAAGTTTTAATGATGTTTATAACATGTTGTAAAATTGGACATAATATAATATGTCTGTGTGTGTATCAAATCACTATTATCAAGTTTAACAATCATAATATATTGTCAAATACTATCTATGCCATGTCATTATTATCACGTATTTTAAACATTCTATGTATTGTTTCTCATCATGGGCAATAACCATTAATTTAATGTGTTACGCCAATAAGAATTTGAATTTGAATTTGAAATTTGAGTATAATGTCAAAGATATTTTATTTACACTGAATTATGAAATTTCTGGAGATGCATATAGCAAGAAAGGTATATAAAGATCTGCCATGGTCTCTCTCCACACTCTAATGATAATTAACTCTAATGGAATTAATTTGTTGCTCTGGGGAGTTGGAGACATGCGATACTGTATAATTGGACTCTAACAGTTTGGTCCGACAACTTTGCCTGGTGTTCCTGTAAGATCTCGGTATTAACAAGATCTCGGTATAACAACTCTCATTATAAACAGATCTCTGCATAAACAGATATCTGTCTAAACAGATGACTGGGCTGAGCTAATTCGTGGACTGTGGGCCTCTTGTTATTTTAAGTGTACAAACTCAAACTGTCCATTTTTTTGATGTTGAATGGTATTATTGAGTTGAGTGGTGTATGTGTAGAATTGGCATTCCAGTGTAGGGTGTGATAGGTATTTGAGTGGTATCTCATTGACTTCCGGTAGTCTGTCAGGATTAGTGAAGAATAGAGGTGAACCTATTTCCATCTTTTAAATTATTTAATTTTTCTTGACGTCACAACATTCCAGTTTGTTCTCGATCAACTGCAGCTATTGTTTTTTGTGATGCAACGAAGCATAATAATATTGTATCTTGATTCATAATTCTTTGTTTTAAAAAACCATTATAAGTCTTAAATTATTCTGATTCTCATTCTGGTGAGGTACATTTGGTCCTGATTGTTTAAACTTAGCATAAATTTAACTTTTTCAGATAGCTACTTTAAAAGTGGTGCTAAATAAGATACACCATTTTCCTAATTGTTTTTTAAATTCCTTACTGGGTACCATTAACCACTTGCATAGTATCATATTTAATTGATATGTACGAAAACTTTTCAGAGCAAGGGGCACATAACCCATTCCAGATTATTTCAATGTTAAGTTATCTCTCCTTTATGTTTTTTTGCCAAGCTATCTGTGATAATGATTAACTAAACAGAGTCATTATGAAAAACTCATGATTGTTTTTACTCTCACTGGGTTTCTGAAAATAAAATGAAAATTGTGGTTGCCCCCCTCCCCCCCCGCACCCCCCTTTGATGGGAGACATGTCGTTTTTGCCTGTCCGTCACAAAAGTCTGTTAGCGCAACTCCTCTGAAACTGACTGCTCCAATTTTATACAACAACTTGCACGTAGCAAGGACATCATTATGTAGTTGTTGCATGTTGCCAGGAAATTTGAATCCCTAGTTATTCTTGTGGGAATTATGCCTCTTTGAATACTTAGAAATTTGCCTTAAATTCTCATAAATGACCTTGTCAGTGCAGCTACTGCTCCGATTTCAAAGAAACTTGATATATAGCAAGGACATCTTATATGTAGTTTTGCATTACCTGAAAATTTTGATCCCCTAGTTTGTGTGGGAGTTATGCCACTTTGAACTTAGAACCTCATAAATGTTGCTTTACGTCCCTCTTAAGAATATTTCACGGAAATGAAGACGTCTAGAACCTCATAAATAACCTCAGCGCAACTCCTTTGAAACTTTAGGAAACTTGATGTGTAGCAAGTTTATCATATGCAGTTGTGCATATTGCCAGGAAATTTTGATCCTCTAATTTTTGTGCCTCTTTGAACTTGGAAATTTGCCGTAAATCCTCATGAGTAACCTTGCCAGCGCTACTGATCTTATTTTTTAATAGGAAACTTAATATCTAGCAAGGACATCATAATTATGTAGTTTTACGTATTATCGGGAAATTTTGATCCCCTATTTTTTTATGGAGTTATGCCCCTTTGAATTTAAATCCTCATAAATAACCATGTCAGCGCAACTCCTCTGAAACTACTGGTCCGATTTTTACAAAACTTGATATGTAGCAAGAACATCATATGTAGTTGTTCATATACATGTATTACTAGAAAATGTTGATTTCCGAATTTTGTGGGACTTGTGCCCTTTGAAGTTAAATATTGCCAAAACTCCTCATAAATACCTTGTTGGCGCAACTACATGTACTTTGAAACTACTCAACTGACAACACGGAGGAGACATGTTTTTGCCCCCAAAACATACTTTAATTAATTACCTTTGTTATTACACGTATGTTTTCTCTGACAATGAAACTATGCGCAACAGATTTTCAAAAGAATCACAGTACGTGGCAGAGTCATCTGTTCATTACAAATCATAAGGATAATTAATACTAATTCTCTTAGAGACTTGGGTCTCATGTAACCAGGTGAGATATGGGGTTCTTTAACAATTTCAAGTTTTCCTCTTCCGTAACTACTGTGTTCCAAAAGTCATTGTCCAAGATTTCTACCCCAATAGTTTATATATATAGACTTGTCTTCTAGGAAGCAGTCAGTTTTAGTCTGTAGGTCACCTACACGTTTGTCAATACGGCCATGCTCTTCGACAAGCTTGAGTGACCTCGAGGCAAGTAAAGTTCGATTCGTTTACTTAAAAACGGATTTCGCGATTAGTATTGGAATTTTAACCGATAATACAATTGGCAATGGTTTGTACATGTATAAATTCTCATTTGTTAACTTAGAATGACGACATCTAGGTTCGCTCTGCATATATTTGTGAGCTATTGTAAACAGTTGACAAGCTTACAAAAAAGTATTACTAGTAGTACATGTATTGGCGAAGACGAAACTTATGAAATCTTAATTTTGGCACACGTTAATGGTTATTGAAAATCGTATATAATTTTTGACGCGGAACTGACGTAATAAGGTACATATGTACTAGCGCTTACAATATAGGAAGGGAACGCTGAAGTACAGATATATTTGAACTAAATATTGGAATTTCGACGAAACTCTTTAACATTATTATTATCATTAGTTACATATATGTACTAGAAAATTACAAAATCACCCTTAATTTGGGACAAAAGTTCACCTAAATTGCGGAAGAGACGAAAACACATTTTTCTGACTTGCAAATACTGATGGAGAAACAATTTACACCTTGGGCGTGCTACAGAGCTGACAAAACCAATATCATTGGCTGATCGATCTTATGGAGTTCGCCAACATGAACATGATTTCTCCTGTCCAAGCCCGGCATTCCTGCGATGGGAGAAGGTGATATACACATAAAAACTACATACACTGCAAGTTTATAGGGTCAGATTGCGAGGGCAAATTAATACAAACAACACATATAATGTAGAGGGGGAATTACAATGGATAGATGATGAGTAGACACCTACAGACACGAGATTGTGGAACTAATACGATTACTTATCGAATCAAGGACGGGGCATGTTTTGTCCGCAAAAACTGCACCAAAGTCACGTGCAAGGATGTTATTACATGAACATCATTCTGAGCATGCTTATAAATCATGTATAGTCAAGAATTTAAAAAAAACCGGGTATATTATGAAAGTAAATCGCATACCTTCGAATTTTGAAATACAAATGTATTTAAAGAGTACAATGTTACTCAATGTACAGAGTTCAACTTTCTATGATGTAAGTATCATTCTGTAGCGTTATGTCAGTTACAATTTATTTGAAAAAAAAGTCAAAGGTATGTACCCAAGTCCTAACTCTTAGTTGGTACCTGAACTGTAAATTATGTTCTGTGTAATATTTGATATAATTTGAATATATTTGGCAATCTAACTGTCGATCAGCACGTTCTTTTTCATACTACATGTATATGATCTTTTAGATTGATTAACAAATATATCTATATATCTAACACAGTAAATAATTAATCAATCAATATTTATATATCTGAAACATTACTTTTTTAAAGTCAGAAATGCCTCAGTGGGCCACATCAGCGTACTAACCGCTCTCGTATATATCTCTGAAATGATTTTGAAAAATTTGATGCTGAATTAAATGAAATCTACTACAATGAATAAAACCGATGCATTAAGAAAGAATATGTGCCGTGCAGAAACCACCGAATGTTTCCAAACATAGAACTTGGCGATAACAAACCGTGATCAATGGAAAGGTGAAGACATACACAATTAAAAAGTTGCACAAACACGGGTCCCAGGCCACACCAGAGGTGGGATTAGACGCCTATGTTGGGTAGCATCCCCTGTCGACCCGGCTCCCCATGGATGCTGCCTTATTTGTCATATTTAGGGTGGGGTAAAAAATAAAACCAACGGCCTCCAATCATTCAGTGCTTTTGTCAACCCTGTTCACAAAATATTCACGTGTACACGTAAGATTCTAAGGTTTTCTATAAAATGCATACGTATTAACATGTTTCATATTGGAAAAAAAAGAACTGGAAAACAATTTGGCTTTATGTAACTGTGTGGATTATGAGCGCCAAATTAAGATAAACTCAAATACAGAGAGGTAATGGAAGCTGGTATCTTGAATGGTTTGTGCAGTTTACCTATTTGAAGCACAGGAGTAACAATTTTCTAATGATATGCAAATGCTTATTATTTTGAGCACAAGATCAACTATTCTCCATCCTGGGCACTGCTACCATGACTACACTAACAGTTTCTGGAATCTGCTACCATGGCTACACTAACTTCCTGCCAACTGCTACACTAATAGTTTCTGCCAATTGCTACACTAACAGTTTCTGGGAACTGCTTCCATGGCTACACTAACATTCTAAGCTTGGTGTCCAGCAGTTATACTTTTCTATTACACTTTCAATACAAAATATGCATGACCAATCAAGCTCCTCCCTGGTACCACAATTTTGATGGAGGGTTCAACGCTCATTACAATCAGGCCAAACATAATTTTGCCTCTCTCATGTCCAGAATTAGAAAAGATTTTCTAAGATATTATGCAAGTTCAATATAACTTAGTCCTATACCCTGGGACATGAACCCTGAACCCAAAGGTAATAATTAATTTCAGTTTTGGTATAAAGCGACTTATAATCCTGTAAACAGTCTGCTTCCTTGATGTGCAGAAGTAAAGAAGTTTTTCTAAGAACAACTTGGCTCCACACGAGGACCTGCTCCCCGAAATCAGTGGCACCATGAATTTCCATTTGGTACATATATATGTACATAATGTAGATGGTCACGTACATAATACTAAGCAACGTACCTGCTTAATGTCTAGATTTTGAAAATTGCACTAATTTTGGTCAACATCGCCAGAAAAGCTAGCTCACTAACGAGGCAGTACAAGTTCCCTTTATACTGTTCGCTACACTTCCCCCGCTCAAAGAAGCTTTGTCCTGAAGTTTAATTAGCATGGGTACTTTCTTGTTCAACGGCACCCACCGTTCCTGACAACATCCAATGTCATCCCCGGACGAACCACGTCCGTACATGGACAAAAAGTCCCAGTGCTCCGCAGAGACTCTACCTGAAACAGGTCTCCCACCAAACACCGAAGTAGCTATGCTGTCACCCATTCAGGTGCTGACCACGATAACTGTTGCTCAACTTGCGTGATCCAGAGTGACTGAATAGCAATGCTATCTTCATGCATTTATCAGAAAGCATCATATATTTGCAACTCCAATGAAAATTTTCCTAAACAGTTCCTACACTTGTTAACTTGTATACGAATTACAGTTAAACTTCGTTATCTCGAACTCTTATGGGACCGAGAAAGCACTTCGAGATATCTGTGGATTTGAGATATCGAAGGTTAAAATACTTAGAAAATAGGTGGCTGGGACTTCTGTACACTTCGACATAGACATACTATTTGAGATCTCAGTGTTCGAGATATGGAAGTTTAACTGTAGTTCCTGTGAAACACCACTATAATGTCCAGTTTGAAAAAAATGATATTGCTCTAGCTAAGCTATCTTGATAATGTCACAACTTTGAGCAAGAGAAAAGAATTACAAAGGTACATACTGTTTTATTTATTTTCATCCTTATCCATACAAATGGACATATACAATAACATGTGTAACATACAAAATCCACATATAACAAAATACTCAAGTCGCTTTTAGACGCGCCTTGAAAAATGTCAGATCAATTCTTACATATAAATTTGAAGCATTGTAACATGTTTAATCATGGCTCTGATTTCAAGCAACACAGAAGAACTGTAAACACTTAACACTCGGTAGTCAGTATCTCTGAATACCAAATTAAAACTAATTTAATCACAATGGTTATTTGATTTTTTTAAGACAAAAACTACTATTAAAAAAACAGAGAAAATAATTTCTTGAACTATCTGTTCCTGAATTAAATTAAAATTTACAATGGCAATTATTTTTAACAATATACTTTTGTGTATCAATAACATAGGTATACATTTGTATACACTACGTCAAAACACCAGTTAAAGCATGCAGAAAAATACACAAAAGGTGGGGAGGAGGGGTGTAAAAAGAAAGAGATATAGAATTTAATGTCAAATTTGTTGCATATTTTCAAAAGAATTTATTGAACATTCCTGAAAACATAATTCCATATTTTCTAGAAGACTGAAAATTATACTAGCTGATTTTAAATCCTTTAGGTCCACTCACATCTATGGAAATGGCTTACAAATTTATAATAAGTATGACCTGAAATCACTATAATCAATATGCATGATACATTGTATTGTTTAACCTGAATATGAGGTGTATCCTGGTATCCAACTGCACCTGATGTATAAAAATGAACCTAGCTTGCATGGAATGATTATCAAAACTTTAAGCTACATCACTAATTGCATTGATTATCTAGTTAACAGCATTGGTCTCCTACAGAGTTCTCTCCCCCTACTTTTGGGGGATCATGGCCACGCATTGATATATTCTATGTATGTTCATAAATTCCTATGACTAAATAAGGTGTTTTTGGTTAATAAAAAAACAGTTCAGGTGCCGGGACTGATTACGAAATATATCGACAAAAACTTACTGTAATATCAATTTGCAATTCAAATGAAAAAAAAGTAGATCAAATGCTGAGTATTTGAAATTATACAATCTATACCTCTAGAAAGGTTGTACAGTACGATAGGAAAATCACAAATCACTACAAAACATGTACACTTAACACAATAATAATATCCTTAATCAACTCTCCTGGTATCATGCACGTAAAACATAGGACTAGTAAGTGTATGATGTTTACAATGATTAAATGTTTGTGATTATAAACATCTTTATGATTAAACATTTTTATGATTATAACAATCTAGCATGACAGGCTACAATACTACTACTGCAAAAGACTTTTCTTACATTATAACTGTGCTGGTTTTTTGTTTATTTTAATCATGATTATGATTATGATTATCTATTGTACCACTCAGCAGTTTGGAAGGAGAGGAAATCGCAGTTATTGTACGAAAATTGTTTTCTGATGTGATATAACTTGTAGGTTGTCCAGAAAAACAACTGAAAGTGAAGAGTTCAAAGATTTCTTGCATAGACTTCATTTTCTTTACAACACAATTTACGCACTAATATTGTCCACAGTGAAAAAAAAAAAATCAAAAACAAAAAACACAATATATACTAACATAAAATCTTCACAACTTGTAGAAACATATATAAACTTTTAGAATAAAAGCACTTACTCAAAACAATGAAAATACATTTAAAGGCAAAAAAAATCCCATTCATCTCCCATTATTTTTTTGTAACATTTGTAGCATGATTTGCAATGTTTTTGAAAGATAATGAAAAAGCATAGTATCTATTTTTGTCAACACTGGCATTTTCTAACATTTTCACAACACTATTCTTGCATCATCTTCATGACCAATCACAACCATCCATACAACCACACATCCACCAATCAGCAAGTCCCTACCATCCCTAATTTATCATTATGGTGGCACATAGGGTGCAGGATTTCTATGTGCTGGCTGCATGTGTGGGCGGGGCTGTTTATTGGACCCTGAGGAAGGGACCGGGGGCGGGGGCTGATAGAGGGGGGAGGTAATGTCAGTGTCCATTTCATACTCCTCCCCTTGATGGTTTTCTTGTGAAGATTTGGAATTTTCACTTGAACCTCGGGTGTACTGGGGTGGGGGCATTGGTGGCTTTTCTTCATCCATAATCAGCGGCTTGGATGCATCATTAGGCTTCTCTTCATACTCATCAGGGAATATAACAGGTGCTCCCTTGTTGACAAAATTGTTCTTTTCTTCCAGAGACATCTTGCCTTTCCTCTTCTTGCGATAAAGGACACAGGCAATGACCAGGAAAATGAAAAGTAAAACGACAATGACGACAGCTGGAACCACTGTTGTTAACCAGATCTCATTCTCTTCGCTTTCTTGATACCCCTTCTTTCCGGGATCAGTCGGTTCTGCGGTTGGTTTCTCAGTCTCTGGTTCCACAGGTTTACCTGTCACTGGTTCCGGAACTTTACCAGACGAAGGGAAGTCTTGGTTTCCTACACAGGATCCCATAGGAATAGCTTGTACAGCCTTGAGTGGGTACGGGAGCTCTTCATTAGCTTTATCACTGACATTTCCGTCCTCATCCACAAATTTGTTCATCATTTCCGACACCTGCTTCGCTGGGCAAGAATCAGTTGGGAGTTGATTGTTTGTCCAGGAGTAAATAACTGAACCTGGCTGTATATCCAACACTGTAATAGCCTCCGGATCATCCGACCCAAACATGAACCGAGCCAGACTCTTGGTCAGATCTTTCACTTTTGTGTTGGTGAATTTATTATAGTCTGCATCGAATGCCATGCTGATCTGGTGAGAAGGCATTCCACTCAGTCTATCGTCAGACTTGACAGTCGTTTTCACCACATACGTTGCTAACAAACCAAAACTGTTCTGGGCCTTCAGTGAATACTTTTGTTTCCCCATGTGTTTGGCCATTGGGAAACCTACAATTTTGTAATTACCAGTTTTCCTTCCTTTTAATTCAATCCAATGGTTTTTTGGAAGAACATCGGTATCATTGCCGAATATATTGATGGACAGGTCTCTGGTTTGTCCATCAATGCAGTCATAGAAAAGATTTTCAGGTAGTTGGTACTGCCTCTCCTGGCCTACCTGGAACACCATTATTCCCATTTCTCCTGTTACGATCGGTGGACGAGACTTGCCGTCATTTGGACAGTTTGGATCCTTGGGCTCGGGCTGAGGTGTGACCTTAGTCGGAGCATCCGTGACAGAGATTGTCTTTGATGGCATGATCTCTGACTTGTCCACCGGAGGACTGGGTGTGGGGGAAGGCGTGATCGGGGCGGAAGTGACCACTGCCGGTTTGGGAGTTGTAGTAGTAGTGGTTGTTTTAGTCATCACGTCTGTCGGTTTGACGTCAATAGTCGGACTTGCAGACGGCATGATCATAGTCTTGGTAGGCTCCACCTTGAGACACGTCTCCATGACTGGACAGTCCTGTTAGCTGTTCAGAAGTACGGAGGCTTCAGATCAGTAACAAGGTGTCTGGTAATTTTGTCGTGGACTAGGAATATCAGTAACTGTTGCGGTAGCCATGATGGCCCTCCGCCGACGTTGCTTTTCCTGAATGGCTGTGTTGATGACATGCCAACCAATGATGTGTGGTTTACACTACGTTTCATTCTCCATTTGCAGCTGAGACTTCACTTTCTGCAGGACGTTCATATGGTCTTTGAACACTTCCACATCCAACCAGCCAGACATCATCATACAGGGGTGGACAGATCTTTAGAATCCCCCTGACCGGAAACCAGAGCTGATTATCAAACACTCCTTATCTCCAAGAGCAGCATTTCATCATGTCTGGGCCAGAGTTAAGGTTCCGTCAACATATTAAGGAGTTCACCCTGTCGAGGGCGACATGGTCATCATGTCTGCATCCACTACAATGTGGCCGCGTTTCTGGCTGTTCCCTTTTACACTTACGGTCGGCGGTTTCCGTCCGATGACTTTGGGGTGTGACATGTGGGTGGTTTCCGTGACAACTTTGATGGAGAACACATCTTTGGCTTGAGATTCTGTGGTCGGTGGTCACCACCTCCACATAGTTGTCTCCCATGTCTGAGGGAGACGGGATTCCTCTCAGCTGTCGAGATTTCTCATCAAAGACAGCCAGCTGGGTAAGGATGACTTCCTGCCCCCGTAACCTACAAAATAAGGATCAAATTTAATCGTAATTGCAATTTCATGTAATCTTGAGCAGGTGTATAAAAAAGAAACCCAACACATTCATGCGCATGACAACCCAAGAATCTAATTCTGTATTTAGAATAAACTCAAAGTCATCAATATTGACTGTGTAATAGAAGCGGTAAATTTACATCTGTAACTGATGCAAAAGATATAAAATACCATCTCATAAATCTAGTTTAAAATAAAAAAAAAACTGGCAGAGGAAAAATTTAGGAATTTTTTTTTATCTATGGATTTTCAAACTTGGTGATTTTAAAATAATAACACACCCTCAGCATCTACTGAGAAACATGGGGTGAAAAAGTCTACATGCTGTGCAGAATTCTTGAATCATTTTACATTTTTATGCAATGTATCATTAATCTTCACGAAAAAAGGGAAGAACAACAGGAGACAGACATTTAATGCTCTCTAACTTTCTAACTCTCTACTCTTAATTTCAAATCGTTTATCAGGGAGACGTATCAAAAACCAACTTGACACTGACATAACTTTGGGTAACAATTCTATTACAAAGGATCTTTAATTAAGGAAAAAGATGATAAAATCTTGGCACTTTGTGCAACATTGCTCCACAGAAGTCCGTGAACTTGTTAGCAAAAATTTTCGAGCTCATCTGAATTTAACAGCTTAAATGTTTAGGAATCTCTTGGGTTTATGGACTTTAGAAAAAAGATTACATTTTCAGTTAATTGGAGATTCCTTGACCCGGGAGATACAAAAGAGCTACGCAACAAATACCTGCCCACCCACAACGGCATCTGGCAACTTTGACAGAATTCTGCACCTTTTTCCCCAAATCTATTTTTAAAAGCAAGGTTTAGTCTAAGAGAAGAATGATTAGGAAAGACAGCAGGTCGCTCCTGAGTGAGATCATTTGGAACAGTTTGTTGTATTGCTAAGGACAGTTTGTTATGGTTTCTAACTTTCTAGAATTCTGAACCCAGCGTCACCAACATTTTAAAACAATTATAATTGTTGATTGATTGATAGTAATATATTGTTAATGTTTACATCCATCTTGAGAATCGATCTTTCACTCATGTGGAGACGTCACCATTACCGGTGAAGGGCTGCAAAATTTAGGCCTATGGTTGGCACTCATGGCCTTTAAGCAGGGACTGATCTTTATCGTGCCCCACCTGCCTGTGACACCAAGGCCCCCTTGGTGTTTGCAGTCTCATCCAAAGGACCGCCCATTTAGTTGCTCTTGTTACATGCAAGGAGTACTGAGGACTCACATGTATCTTAACCTGGATCCTTTAGGGATCCNTGTGCCCCACCTGCCTGTGACATCACTTGGTGTTTGCAGTCTCATCCAAAGGACCGCCCATTTAGTTGCTCTTTTTTACATGCAAGGAGTACCGAGGACTCAGTTATGTATCTTAACCTGGATCCTTTAGGGATCCAATGATCAGGAATTTGTGACATTTTTATGGGTACTCTGCTGAGAAAACCAGCCTTGATGAGGTTGGAAAAGCTTTCTAGATGTTAACATTATGTAACACACACAATAAATTGTTTTTATTGTGAAATTAAGTGTAAAATTGGGATGCCTGCACACATGCAAAAGGTTTCCATGTCAATACACTTCACAAGATGAAACATACCGAGATATATATCTTGATTCAATATAAGTTCAAAAACTGAAACCTTGATTAAGACCATGTGAGGATCTGACAAAAATGTTTTACGTGGAATAATGAACTGTTGGGTGGGAACCGAATCACTTCATGTATAAAGCATTCCTCTGTCTCTCCTCATTGGGCCTTCCTGATGAATACATGCTTAATGTCCAATATCTGTTCCTCAGGGACAAATCAGAGGGAAGGCTTTCTTGAGTAAGAGAGAGATTGTCAGACGACGACAATGGGGGATAAAGGAACCACCATTTTGTGTCGAGAATACAGCACTCCAGACAAGATAAGAATCAGTCTGCCAAGTTTCTGACAAATTCGTGCAGAAAAAAAATCTACATCCTTTGTATGTTTTGATATGATGACTAAGGACAACTGTTTGACAGGTCAAGGTCATAAGGCACATGCAGCCATGTTGATAATTAAAGGACATTGTTTCCACAACACAGTAACTGTCTCATGGTTGCTTGATATTTTTGGTGGGAAAATTTTAAATATATTGGCATCTGTTCTTTATCTGTCACTAGACACAAAGTACCATTTGTCAAAATTACATCATTTCAAAGCCACACACCATTTGATTACATAAACTTGCACTATACTGTAATCTAGTTATAGTTATGAAGGGGACAAAATACAGTAAATGCATAGCATTCCTTTCATATCCGATTTTGATCTAAACTTATTCGAGTGAATTATATGACCTCAAAAAAGACAGAAGGAGTCTCAGAATGGTGCAGAAGTGATATGCACTGTTTACAATAATATGGATTTTACATCATAAATCATAAATTTATAAGGAATCCTTTATCAGCTGCAGACAGATGAAACCGTGCTCCTATCACTATTTTGACAAGCAATGATAAAAGGTGAAAACAAGGGGAAATATATTGGCATAACAAAAACAGAGCAGACAACCCTCGATTACCCAAATTAAACGGCTCATGGCTTGCTTATACTGCTCCGTTTGTTTAACCTGATCTGTTCACAAGGAAGGCATTTCATCCGTAGAGTGTGAATCATTCTCAGCAAATGCTGCAATCTTTCATTCAATGCACCTGAGGTTGCAATCTTGCAGTCATCAGTTTGACATTTTGTTAATAGATGATCCAGTTCTTAACTATTTCTTTTAAAAACTCAAAATACAAGACTAGTCCTGTATAACCTTCCAGTATCTTTTTAAACTTTTGTGTGGATTCATGAAAAGTTTGGAAAAAGCACTGAATTTCCTGTAAATTACAGGTTCGCACTTCCCCTTCACATACAGGGATACAAGTCTTTACAAAATCAAAGATCACAGGTAAAAGATTGTAATTGATTATAGTGTTGAATGACTAGTGTGTCATTTGGGTTCAATACTGATAGGATCAATCATATACCGCTATGAATTCTGATCAAATTTTCTTGTGTGTCATTTACTTCCACTTTTCTCACCTTAATTGTGTGAAGAGTTCCTCTAAAAGCATCGCTGGGAATGACAAAGTTGAACATTTTTCCTACATTGGTTGAGGTGTCTGCTATACCCCACTGAAGGGCCACGGGGTCCTGAAATTCTACGGTTCCTTTATTTAAGTCCTGTTGACGCACAGTTTCACCAATATCAATCTTCATATTTTGAGCTGAACACACACTCATAAATATTGTCACCAGTAATAGAACCGCCATTGTATAGCTCTTCACCGAGATCACACTAAATTTGGAAATTGAATTTCTTCTACGACAACTAGCACAATCTGTGTCGGGAGTTTTATATTCCAATGCATCTAAATGATCAACCCCTGCGAAATTTTCCATCACATCCGGTGTTAAGAGACTGCATATAAAAATCTACACAAACATTTTCAGTGGTCCCACAGAATGTGCAAATCACGGCAGGAATTCCGATCGTCTGCAAAAAATATCTATCCACGCCTCAACCGTGATTGAATTGAGAATGCACTATACAGCACAGTGTTGCTATCAGATGATGGTGCAGAAAGGCTAATGGACCCCTGTCCTGGAGTTTGCTGGTCCCCTGCCCTGAAGTTTGCTGGTCCAGTGTCCTGGTGTGTGTGTGTGTTGTACGATAGGGTCCTAGTGCCTACAGTATGTCATCTAGTACCTTTTCCAATATACCTGCAAACAAGATAAAAGCGATTAAGTGAAAAGCAATTCTCCGAGAGCTGATTATGTTGTAACACACACAAAAAGATTACAGCAAAAAGCCCCAGCTGGTTGTGCCAGGGAAAATTCCTACTACAAATGGGGGCATCTAATCAGCTTATTCTGTCAACTAAAGCAATTAACTGTCATTCAATAACCTTTTCTCTCTTTCTTGATTTAAAATTTAATACTCAAATTATTAAATATCACTATCTGCTCAATAACAGAGTTTTGTTCTTAAAATAAATTAATAAAAAAAAAATCTTATCTCACATATAGAAATATACTACCTTTTTAATAGACAAACTTGAGAAAACATCATGTCAAATGCCAACCAATAATCTGTTAAATATACTGTACTTAAAAGGACTGTGATCAAAACAAATGACTTTTTTCGTCTTACTCATGGAGTCATAGAGTCTAAAAGAAAAACTTGTTCTGTCATATGGGTAAAGATTAATCTACCAAAATCCAGACAAAAGTATTGCATGGTTTTATAAATGCCATAAATCCATCACCTATTGAAGCATAAACCACAAGGAAAAATTAACTGTTCCCGATAACCCTGCAAAAAATGGCAACGTCTGCATGGGAACTCATCATCCATGCAAGATAACAAAAGTTTGCGACACTCTGAATTATGTTATACTACAGGGTGAGCACAACCGACTTCACTTCTTACACATAAAATCCAGGATGTGCCTGTAGCAGAGACATTCTGAGTGTGTTCCAAATCTGTATCAGCCAACAGGAACACTCGATTCAGACAATGACTGCCAATTACATGGGCTGCATACTGCATGCACCGGAGAAATTGTGACGTGCACTGATACGCTAATCGAAGGCAAAAAGAGAAATCACTGCCTGTGTGTGCAGGGCAGAAGACAATACATCGGGGATTCTGAGCAGAAGACAATACATTGGGATTCTGCTCGCAGTTTTTCCCATTTACCATCTGTTCATCTGTTAGCAGATGAACCAATCCAAAGAAAAAGACAAGTGAAAATATGCACACACAAAAATTCCATCCCACTGCTGCCATTTGCTGGTGATGACAAAATATGAACTAATCAGCATCTAACTCAAATAATCATACACACCTTGTAATCCTAAAATAAACTTATACTTTTCATTGGATGAGTCTACCAGGCTGCATCTTTCAAGAAAAATGCCATCCAGTACCCTCTATCTGGGACCAGAATTTCGTGACTTTGCAACAAACTTAACATTCCACATCCCCTATTTATTAAGCAGAGCTGGATGACTATGCGTGTGAGTTATATACCACCCTTGATAATGATGACAGACTTTATCAGGAGCTGCAATACACCAAATTTAACCCATCCCGATAACAATGTTGTATTGTCAGATCTGCAGCAGAATTAAAGGGATTCACTGAATTCCTGCCAGTCATGTCCGATATATTTGAATAATCTCTCCAATAGCTAACACTGTCAGTGAAAAAGTTGAATGAAACTGAAACATGCCCACCTATTTAGAAATCCTGCTTTCTCTGATAGTCACACTACCCCTGACCGAAGCTCACCCCCTGGGGTGAGGTTAACAGGTTAACGTCTGGACAAAATATATATCAAAAATCTACAAGCTGATTTCACTTTTCAAAGACCCCATGTCGAGATGAATAATATTTTCATTAACAGATAGGTAGTGTGATTATCACAGTCGAGAAAACGTATTGACGACTGTGAATAAAACGAGAGGTACACCAACAGGTACACAAAGCCTAGCATCGACCCAACTCCTGAGAACCAACTTAAGATAGCTAGCCTATTCTAGTAGGTATTTGTGTCAATAGATTACCTGTATAATAAATCAAATGAATCAGAATTCAGTCAAAGGTTATGTAAAAGTACGAGAAGATTCTCAAGGTGTCAGAATATATACTATTTAAAAGGCCTTTTCATCAGCATAAAAAAAAAAATCATGTTGCTCCTTGAACTCCAAAATATAGGTACTAAACATTCTGAAGATTCAATAGTGATTAAGATTAAATAAAGATATGGTTTTTAGCAAATGTATCTCAGATTAATTATTTATTAATCAATTTTATGCTTTCCTCCTTCATTTTACAACACAAACACCGACTGAAATTGCGAAAAAAATTTACTCAATACTGAGATAAAATTTTTATAAAAAGAATACAAACATGTACCAAAATACATGTAAATTACAATACAATCAATTATAATTAATCAACAAATAATTCTGTTCTTCTACAAGAAATTAAGTTTTACCTTCAGTATTCCTTTGTGCTATATATTCCTGACACAGGGGAAGCTAAGAATTACTCTTTGCACAAGTCTCCTACCAAACTGGGTACTGGTCAGACCCATTAGTTTGGTGGAACAGTCTATATATTATGTTTGAGTCCTTCACACCTGACAGTGATTGAATCTAATTAAGGTAGTCTCACACCTGAGGACAAGGTGACACACCGACAGCAACATTACACCAGTATCCTTCAGGGGTAAGGATGATGTTAATTACAGTGTAATTAACAAAATTAGCAGTGGATGATAGGTTGATAATTGCTTGTTTAGGGGCTAAGTAAACAACATCCAGTTGAGATTATAGGCTGGCTGAAGTACTTTAACTGTAGTAGTTATATACCCTGGAGAGTACTCTGTTCCAAAGTGTCAGTGGGGGTCATTAACAGGTAAATATGCTAATTTCACAGAGGAAATATACAGTTATAAGTACATGGTACCGTATCAACAGGAACAGATGGACAATATGGCCTGCTACTCCAGACTTCAACATCTCAAATTTTGCAAACAAACAATAATTATTGTGTATGGCTCACCAAGCCATGATGATTTCACCTCCTCTGTTGAAATGTTTACAGCCAGACTGAGAAGACGTGGGGTTTTTGTATTGTTAATGATAGGAGCCCTCACATAAACCATTGTGCCTAGAGAATATCTATCTAATATACTCTAGTAATATATCTCTTTATTTTGGCAGATGTGTTCAATAAGTAGCATTCTGAGCGTTCCAATAACACCCCATTCCAATTTGGCCTCAAATCAACCTGGCATTGAGGTTGACCCTACAACACCTGCTTCCCGACAACACTCTATTGGGGCTCATACCTTGGTAACTTTGTCAGGACAAGATGGCAATGATTGTCAAAAATCCAAAGAAGCACATTTCCTGCTGTGAAAATTGAGGTTTAACTTGTCTGTAATCAGCGATATTTGTCCAAAGCTCTCAGGACATGCTGGGCACAAAGTGGGCCATCGAATACCTAGCCAATAACACACATAGTGAAACCCCTACACTGTTCCGTGTATTCTGGTGATTTCCCCTCCCTTAATTTCTCTCTGTGAACCGAGCAAGATGCTGATCAGTACACTGTATCTATCGATCAGTCTCATAAATAACTAGATATCATAATGAAATGTACACTGATCAATACTTCCA
Source organism: Ostrea lurida (assembly GCA_903981925.1). NCBI lineage: Eukaryota > Metazoa > Mollusca > Bivalvia > Ostreida > Ostreidae > Ostrea > Ostrea lurida. Next base: position 6,210 of record CAJDSM010035134.1, on the reverse strand, counting down.
GTACTGATACAGTACATATTAAACCTATGAGATCATATATATATATTGATCCTTTTCCTATAGCATATTAATCTGGCCCTCGCTGACCCTTGTTTGGTGATTCATCATCTCCTAATTGGCACCTGTGAGTGCCGGCCAGATGTCCGAATGGCCCCTTAATTACACAATATTGATATATATCTGAGCCATCCATCATCACGTGACAGTACTAGTGTCAAACAGTTACATCCCATTATATCCAAACAAGTAATCAATCATAGTACCCTCCCTGTGTTACTTCAAATAGGAGAATCTACACTCAACCCCACCCCCCACCATTCCCCACCCCAAATTTTAGCATGCAAAAATGGCGGCTATCTGAATGAATCCTTACGGAATGAACATCACAGATTAACTTGGAATTAAATCTATATTTGGAGGCTATATCTAAATCTGTAATGCCATAAACTAATTGTAGAATATTCAAATAATGTTTCACAAAATTCCACCTCCATCTGAAGTATCAAAGGAAAAATTTCACCTAATCGCAAAAGTTGGGTAGCATATTAATTTTTGATAGATTCCTTACTGCCTTCACAGAGCAAGAAGGTAATAAAATAAAACTGAATTACATTTTTGCACACGACAAAGATGGGGTTTGACGTTTTAGTTCTATATTTGGATAATGCCTGCTGTTTTATAAAAATTAAGAATTGTCTAGGTGTTAATTACTTTATCCTCTACTGCAGTATGATAATACTGCAATATCTGCTGATCTACCAAAATAAATAAATCTGTTCCTGACCTATAGCATCTTCTCTGTATTCAACAACGCATGCTGTTATTCAGGAATAAAGAAATAAAAATAACATTGGGCCATAATAAAATTTTTTTTATAGATTCTATAATCCCAGTGCCTGCCCCGATTTTCACGCCCACCCCGATTATTTTTATTTTTTATATAACAAAAATCTGAAAATTTTAGTTATTTGGTTTAAAACTATGTTTTAAATATGATCAGATTCCGTTTTCAACTTGTTATGAAATTTCTGTTTTTAATACCGCCATATTGTCATTTTTAATGTTGAACGTGATGTTTGAAGTGGACACGTTTTTCATGTAATAAAAAATAAAATTGGGTGAGAATCTAGGATTTTTTTTTCTTATGGCCTTCCTGATGTTGACTTCTTTAAATCAATAGTGTGGGAAATGAAAGTCACTTTCTTTATTTTCTTTACCCACACTAAAGCTAAAGATTTATGTTGCTATCATCTTCTCAAAAGAAAACTGATTTTTTTTCCATATTCAATGAGAGAGAGAAAAGAAAGCCCTGCAGGATGCCTGCTTTATTGCTTTGTGAATGACATTTATGGAGGTCGGAGATTTGGTTAACTGTCCACCGTGAGGTGTGACATTACATCGTCTAGACCACAATCCTAAACAGACACATTACCCAGCAGGCCCTATATAAAAGAGCACTAACCACAGTCCTGAAGCAGACCATAACCAGCAGTCCTAACACACTCATTACCAGCAGCTCCCTGAACAACATTCCGCAGCCCCTAAACAGACTTCCCAGCAGTCCTAAACAAGACATTACCCACAGTCCCTGAACAGACACTTACAGAGTCCGACACTTACCCACGCCTAACAGACACACTTACCGCATACCTAAAAAGACACAGTTACACTCAGCATCCTAAAAACATATACCCGACATCCTACACGAACCCAGCAGTCTAAACAGACCATACCAGTCCAGTCCCTAAACAGACACATTACCGCAGTCCCTATAACAGACACATTAACCAGCAGTCCATAAACAGATCACATTAAAAGAGTCCTATAAACAACATTTACCCAGCAGTCCCTACACAGACAAACCCAGCAGTCCATACACAACTTATACCTAGCATCCCTTAACTAGCCTGGTCCTGTCCATGCTCTAAGCTCCCACACAACATAAACATTACCAGCAGTCCTAATCAGACCCAGCATTCCGGCCCACTCTGATACAGCCAGATTAACAATAACTTCCATACCTTTACACTGATCAACCTATTCTCCACACAACAAATATGACCTCAATTAGAGTATGACAATTTCAGTGCACAATTGCATTAAACACACGATCGATTGATTGTTTTATGCCCGAGACGTCACCATTGCCGGTGAAGGGTGCAAAATTAGGCTATGGTAGCACTTACGGCGTTTGAAGCAGGGAGGATTTTCTATGTGCTACATCTATTGTACGATGGGTGTCAGTTTTTGTCTCATCCGATGGACCACCCATTAGTCATCTAAGCAAGGAGTTATATCTGAAGACCTATTCTAACCTGGATCTCACAGGGGAAACTGTACAATAAGAAAGAACAGACCTTATTTCATAAGCATATCACTTCTTTAACTACTTTAAATTTGAAATTGTGCTTGAACCAGTAAAATCTTGAGATGTTCAAGATTTTGTTAATTGCTTTCTGTTGAACATGAAACACGGATCACACTATAAAGCAATTAACACATAGTCTGGAACTAAGTGCAATAGGAAAAAGATCCAATTTCACATCTCTCCCGGAGTCCTAAACCCATCAATACTTCTGCATGTGTGTAACAGATAAACGTATCCTCAGGACCAGGACCCACAGTATAACATCCAAATCACCATATTTTGTTGTTTTAGTTCTGCACTGATCCAATGTAGTCCCCATGGAACAACTAGACGCAAAAATGTCCGAATAAGGCTTCAAATGCCGTCACTATCCACTTACAACCACGTAATGTATTTGAAAACAATTATTTGAATGTCAACTTTGCACTTTGTGAAATTTGATATAATGATGTTTTCCTAGCTCCTCTTATTAGTACAGCCCGTATGACAAATGTAAAAAGTTTAACCCTTCTTGTTATATATTTACATTTATTACACAAAAAATATTTGTTTCACACAATTTAAACATTTTTTACTGACAAAACAAATATATATAGTTCATCAGTTGTGAGAATAATATGAGCTGAATCATCCCAGCCCGGGTGAATGTTTAATCATTTAATTAATTACAACATGCTCTTCAAAAAGATTAATTAGCACTTTATAAATGATATCACATTTGCAGAAAAAATTCCTTAAGATTTAAAAGAATATACTAAAATATGTGAGTACAGCAGGATTAGTACCTTGGGTTAGCTCAGTATTCCAAAATCATTAGGATATCAAGTATATTATAATTACATATGTATGAACAGGGCAGAAGTTAATAATTTCAGAGAGAGAGAGGAGAGAGTAGAGAGAGAGAGAGAGAGAGAGAGAGAGAGAGAGCAGAGAGAGAGAGAGAAGAGAGACGGGGGAGGAGTTTGGGGGGGTCTGGGTGAGAGAGGGAGGATGAGGTGAGAGACAGAATGCGAGAGAAAGATTAGCTCATGTACTCATCGATGCCATTTGATCATCCTGCAAACTCTTGTATTTCCCCTGAAACATCTTTATAAAGTTATAAATAACACACATTAACAAAACATTGCATTGTTTAAAAAAACACTTGATTTTTCCTTTTCTTTGAAATCCTTCAAAAGAAACAGCACTTAAATTGGCAACTACTTGAAAGAATTCCTGAGTTTGATTATTATAAACTACTAACAAAGGTTCCTTTTAACATTCAATAAAACTTAAACATATCTGCCTTCTTATCATAATGACCAAATATTAATTATTTTACCTAAAATTTCCAAGAAAAGCAATCTTACAAACTACATAGTACAATGCATATTGGTTGCAATAATGCTAAAAATTTTGTACAGGAACAGCTTTATAAATTTCAAAGTTATTCGAAATGAATGCCTGGGAAATAGTTCAATGACTTTTGACTTTTATAGACAGCCAGATCAATGGGTCAGAGATGGAGGCACAAAATTAGTCGTGTCTGTGACCAGACTATAATCAAGATTTCTGATGTGGGTCTTTGTTAACCCAAATAGGATTTACACTTGGAAAGTCTAAGTCTACAATCAGTCAACAAGTCAATTTAAGGTACCTTGTATATCAAAGTCTCATTGACTATAAATATAAGCACCCCTGAAGAGGAGACAAATGGTACTTCTTAAATAATATGTCAAATGATGCAATAGTTGATAAGGTAGAAAGTACCTTAGGTTGTATTTGTCATCAAAGGATAGCTATAAAAAAAATTCTAAAAAACCCTGGCTGGCTGGGCAAGCTTTATTCGACCATTTAATTTGTAGGTGATGTTTTTCTTTTAGTGTGTAAACATCATTTACACACGGTCGTTAATTTGTTAGGTGTAATTTCTTACCACAATCAAACATGTTTATCTGGGGTTGTGCATTGCAGACGATTAAGCCTATCAGTGGTTGCTGATAGCAGGAATTTCTTATCAAAACACTTAAGGTTCATACCTAAATTCACACTTCAAACAAAGTTGTTCATGGCATATTTCAACAGTAGATTATAACCATGGTACACTGTCAACCAGCTTACAGTTCATCCTTTGTGGGAAGTTTAATTTTGACGTATCTGTATATTAATTCAAATCAATTATTAAAACAATTCTTCATGAAGATGAGAAACTGAACAACAAAATAGAAATTTCACTTTTGAAATAAATTTCTCCAAATTGCTTATTCTTCCTCAATCGTTGAATTTTTTACCCCATGAAAATAAGTGTATATATACATGTATGTATATAAGCAATTTACTGTATTGAAAACACATAATATAATATAGATAATGAAATATAAAAATTTTTTTTCTTGGTGCAAAAGAATGTGCGTTATGCGGGTAATCAGCAACACTCGCACTTTAATAAATCAACGGTCAAAAATAGAAAGTATGTTTACCGTAAAATTTATCCGAATTAGCACTCGACAGAAGGAATGAAAAGAGAGTGTAAAGAATCAGGCATGATGCATGCTAGATTGATTTGTCATGTCAGCTGGTTTTAGTCTACTATCTACATAAAAAAGCTAATTGTTCTGAGGTTCCACAGACTTCTAATGTATTAAGGTTTAACATCTTTCAGCATCGTGTAAACACATTATTGAGAAGGTATCAACTTAAACCCTTAATGTCTTCCTGATCACGCTTGAATTGCGTAATCTCTGCTCATTATATATGTCTTTAACATTTGTTGCAATTATTGCAAAAACAGAGGTGTATTTATTTTCCTATGATGAAGATAAGACTGCTAGCACTGAAGTACAAGATGGTTGTTTCTATTGCCAATGTCAAGCACTGTCTTAGCTATGGACACTGTTTTATTCCACTCTATTTCTATTAAGGACAGACGTTATGTCCTCAAATGATATAATTTTTTGTCATTTCGCGTATATTTACTAACATTCTTATTGTTTGTACAAAAAAATTGAGTGTACTTAACAGCATATTTTTAGTAAACATATTTTGAATTCCAGGTGTGCAAACAAAAATGTAAAAAAAAAGAAAAATTTTTTAAAGCTTTAATTAAGGAGAAATCGTAATTTCTAATGGGTTTGAACCCGTGTCTTAGCTTTGATAGTCGGATGATTAACCACATAACCAAGATAGCTATTTAGCAGATGAGTATTGAAGTAATATGGTAAAATATAAAATGTTAAAATTATTTCTGAAAAGCTCTTCATATCAAGGATCGGAAAAATGTTGGAACGTCCCATTGTCTATGG
>CAJDSM010035132.1:0-13497 GCA_903981925.1 Ostrea lurida | reverse complement strand
AAAAGTACTAGATTCCAACATCTTTGGAAAATTCTTTGGATCCATGTTTATACACTGTCATCACTGTGAAGAGCCATTTACCCCCAGCTTGATGTGTCGTTACATCGATCGTAGTGTTATAAAGAGTTTGAGGATTTTAACTGATGGACTTAATGAATTAACTAATTATTGTCATTAAAACATAAGTATTGGGTTCTTGAATTGTTCTTGATTTAGCACTTTTAAAACAGTTTGTGAGATTTTGGGATTATATGCTTTAGTTTGGTGCATCTGTGTTAAACACATCGGTACATGTAGAACACATCCATTTTTGTTATGGTAGACGTTACCATGGCTGAATACGTAGATAAGTTATATCTTTTCTCGATTAACCTTATAGAGTACAAAAGGCGAAGTTAACATTGTGTCCAAACGTAATCATATCAAAAAACATATACAAATCGATGTGTAGGGCAACACGGACCTCCGACAAAACAGGATAGATCAGGTGCCATGAGCAGTAAGCATCCTCTGCTGACGGTCACACCCGCCGTGAGCCTTAGTCGAAATAAAGTGTACTGTAATAGATTCGGAATTTTGAGGTCAGACCAATCGGTTCTTTTATTAAGTTGTCACGTGATAAAAGGTATAGATAACCGCGAATCAGCGCTGCTCAGTGTCATTGTTGTTAGCTGCAGCCAAGTGAGAAGACCGCGTTAACCAGTGTAAGTTTATTAAATTGAATAAACAAATTCCTCGCCGTCCAACGGTTTGGAGAGGATTTGGAAGGCATTTTGGTATATTGATAGAATATATAAGGCCTGCCAGGAGGCTGGCTTCAGTAGAGAGGCTAGCCATATTAGTTAGCGTCTGCATTGGCTGAACGAACTGCGTCCAGGCTGCTGTGCTCACTGTCCGTCCTGAATAAGGCATCTTAAAGTGAGTCAGTGGTTTAAGGGCTATCACATACATGTCCGTCCTGAACAAGGCAGCCCACAGTGTATGTGGTAATCCGAGGGCGTCAGGGCTCGGTATTTGTTACGGCCTCGTAATATTGACTATCCAAATTATAGTGATTATTAATATTTGATTTTAACCTAGGTAAGGTTAGGCGATACCTGTACATTTTGGCAGGCCCCTTTGAATTATTAGTCCATCAATAGGATATCGTTAATATTATAAACATAGTTTGTTAGTACATTTTAGTTCACCCAAACCCTGGAACTGACCAGGTACGATCCTCGTAGTATTTCGGCAAATAGTTACGTACAATAAAAACTTTCTACACTTTCGATGTGTATGCTGCGGCTGTATACATGATATACAGAGTTTATATGAAATGAAACGGGAACCCAATGATACTGGATCATAAACAAGTTAAAAGCTTACTTTGACAAGTCTTGCTGACTGAATCTTCTCTGAGCCATCTGGCATGCGCAGGTAAGCTATCTCCAGAGTGAGGAATGCATAAATCTGACATCCCCCTTTGTTCAACGGCACATGGGTTTGTTGTAGAAACTTCAAACAATCACGCAGTCATTAACATACATGTACAACTATAGAATATCCTACCAGATTCTTGTAAAAATCACTGAAATTAACATATTCATAATTGCCACCTTCATGCAATAGTTTGGTAGTCTTATGATGTTCGAGACATTGTCTTTGACTGTGACGTCATAGTTCCATGAACCCAAAAATATATTGTTAGCAAGAAACATTTTGGGACGTATTTTATCAAATATTAACGAAATAAAACATAAATACTGACAATGCTACAACGGCATATTTGAAATTGATATAGAATTTTGATTGTGAAAAATTATCTTGTGCAGATATGACTCTTGATCCAGTCATTTAGCTGCAAAACAACAAACAAACATAAACCTGCTCCAATGATTGTGTACACGCCATTCGTTAAAGATTTACATGTGCTGTCTGATGTGTTTCATAGCCATTGTTAGGCCTTATTCACACACTGATTTGACTACGGATTGTTCCGTTTACCTGACAAGACTATGGGCCTCACGGCGGGTGTGACCGGTCAACAGGGATGCTTACTCCTCCTAGCACCTCAATCCACCTCTGGTGTGCCAGGGTCCGTGTTGCCCAACTCTTGTTTTTGTATTATATTTAGGCTTACGAGATTGATCACTGTTCGTTATCTTTGCCTTTACATGTAAACCTCTATAACCTCCAAACACTCTAGTGTGACTTATTTGTCTTCTTTATCAAAGTATAAGAATCCATGAAGAACGGAGAATGGTAGTAAATGTTTTCATTGAATACGAGGGTTCACACCTGTTGGCTGGCTGATCGTTGTGTCTTGTTGAGCAGGAAGAATGTTGTGTTTCCGAATTGGTATTTGTACACTGGTCCAGTTAAGGCTTGCGTGGATCTGTACAGGGACTGGTTGTGAAGTGTGGATAGATACAGATCGTTCCTCTGACCCACAGCGATACCAAATACCGGGTTAGAGCCGATATCTACGGTAAGGTTACCCGTGTTTCTCCCACAGTCCGTTCCTCCCACCGTGCACGTGTATATCGCTGGCATCCAGCCATCAGTCCAGTGGACTTTCCTGTTGTAAATATTAAACAGTTGTTTACTTTTGTTTTAGTTAGCATGATTTGTCGATCCAGGAAGAAATATGTTGATACATAATCCAAGAAATTATACATGTATATCATCTGAGACAAAAAAAAAATAATTAGACATATAGGTAATGTCTTAACATAAAAATCACTTTTACATGGTTTCCAAAAGAAAAAAAGTTTTCACATTTCGGGAATTTCATCAATACCGCGTAACATTAAAATTTCATCACAACAAACAATCATTCAGTCAATTACGTGCAACAAAGTTCATGCCTGTACGTAATAATCTAGTCGAATAAAACATTCTCTGTCACGATGCTATTAACGTAAATCATCAGTATGGATTTCCATAGTTCAGGTCCATGACAGTACAGAAATCTATCCAATTATATGCTAAGTACTGAAAGAAGGTGACAGTTCATGGACTATACTATATTACTGGGTGCTGGCATATGTACAAATATAGTGTGAAAATCTTGTTTATCGTTGAGGGTATGAATATGCATAATCTTAAACATTCGGGTCGGGAGTCATTGCCTGTAACTTACTGTGAGACTTGATCAACTGTAATTTGATTCGGCCAAAAGGTGGCGCTAGCGTCCGTGATATTGAGTTCCCGACAGTTCCTGCCATCTAAACCGCAAATCTGTACTGCGTGGCTCCCCTGATACGATTAATTCTGTAGTACAACAAGAAAAGATCAAGTCTTATAATGAACAACTCTTTGGGTACAAACAGAAAGATCAAGTTTATAATGATACACTTCTCTATGGTACAAACAGAAGAGACCAAATATCTAAATGTACAACTCTCTGTGAATTAAATAGAAGACACTACATCTTAAAATATACAACTCACTCTTTACAATTACAAGAGAACAAGAAATATGTGATGAAAAGGGCGAAGAAAGCAATCAGTGATCAATCTCACAAGTCTCCAACGGAATACAATTAAGAGTAGGGCGCACACAGAACCTGGATATACAAAAGTTGGGATCAAGTGCCTAGGATATAAATAGAAGACTAAGTCTTTAAATACATTTATTCACTCTCTGTGGTATAAAAAGAAGAGACTAAGGATTAAAATATAAAACACTCTGTGATATAAATAGAGGAGGCTAAGGATTAAAATATACAACTCTCCGTGGTACAAATACAAGAGACTAAGGATTAAAATAAACAGCACTCAGTATAATAAATAGTAGAAACTAAGGATTAAAATATATAACACTGTGCTATGAATAGAAGTGACTAAGGATTAAAATAGACATGTATAACACTTTGTGGTATAAATAAAAGAAAATAAGGATTAAAATATATAATACTTTGTGCTATGAATAGAAGTGACTAAGAATTGAAATATACAACACTCTGTAGTATAGATAGAAGAGACTAATGATTAAAATATATAACACTCTGTGGTATAGATAGAAGAGACTCAGGATTAGAATGTAAAGGCAAAGATAACAAACAGTGATCAATCTCGTAAGTCCTAAATAGAATTATACAAAACAAGAGTTGGGCAATCACGGACCCCTGGACACATCAGAGGTGGGATCAGGTGCCTAGGAGGAGTAAGCATCCCCTGTTGACCGGTCACACCTGCCGTGAGCCCATAGTCTTGATCAGGTAAACGGAACAATCCCTAGTCAAATCAGTGTGTGAAAAACGGCTTAACAATGGTTATGAAACACATCAGACAGCATTTGACTATTTCATTAACTCAGATTTCTAACGCGTTTCACCAGCTTTGAGCCTATTGCTTTAGTAGATGATCTTGAGAGAATTGAGAGAAGAAGCCAGTATAACAGGTGTCTGGTGGTCACAACTCTTTTATTTTGGGGGTAACATTACTGTTTCAGGCCCTAATTGGTCCTCGCATCGTTATTCGTTACCTTGGAGATCTCTTGTCACACCCGCTTGTTAAATTTGGTCCCTATCGCTTGTATTAAGATTTTTTGGAAATGCTGTGGTACTCGAAAGCAATAAAAACTGACCTACAGTATCTATCATACTTACAAATTCAAGTGAATAATCACGATAGCTCTGAAGTAGAGCGTTCACTTCGTAATTAGAAGGTCGTGAGTTCGAGCCCTACTTATGTTATACCTACGTAAAGACAAAGATTGCTTCTTATCACGGTTGTTTGAATGTGACCTTAGAAACGGAGATCCCATGCCATGGCAGGCGTTGGCACGTTACAGAACCTTCTCTGCTTTTGACCATGAGCGCTGAGCATAGGTCTAACTTCATGGTACTCACTTTATGTTGTTAAACTGTTGACGTCTCCATTTGAGTTAAATTTTCGAAGAGACACAAAACAAACAACCAATAAATTCAGGTGGTACTTTCAGGATTTAAAGAAACTTGAATAGTTAGGAACCACTACTGAATTACCCGTGCGTCTCTATTACACCTCCTATTTTTCATTGAACTTTTTCATATTTGAAGAGTTGTGCCATCGTTAGATCCTCGAGACCTTTTCAGAGAAGGCGTTTGGTCAAACAGTGTTAAGCGTTTGTGTTTCTATATTATGCCCCAAAACTGGACACCCCACTTACCTTCTTTTGGGGTCCACAGCACTCCCTCGATGTATCACGAGATTTTGGGTTACCACAGTTATTCGTCCGGTGCCGTCCAAATTGGACCTCATAACGGACCTGTAGACAGAACCCGTCCAGTAAAGGTTTCCATACACCCAGTCCACAGCCAGACCCACGGGCTCCATGTCTAAATAGAGACAAACACAATATCTTTAGGTTACAATAACGAACAGTCATCAATCTCATAAATCCTAAAAATAACTCAAAAAACCAGAGGTGGCAACAGGTGTCTTGGGGGAGGGGCGGGGATAAAGCAAGCCCTGTTTACCGATCACACCTGCCGTAAGTCCTCTCTCTTGATTAGGTAAACAGAAAAATAAATAGTCGAAATCAGCATGCAAAGAATGGCCTAACAATTGATATGAAATATGTCAGACAGAAATCGATGTAGTGACAGGTCATTATGATGCCTGCATCATATTTTATACTTGTCTTGATTTGTACTTTTTATCTTATTGACATAATGTGCATTCATGTTTTAAAGTGTTAAGGTATATTCGTTTTGTATTCTATGTTTTCTTTGAAGTATTAATTGTAAATTTAGTATGTTGTTACAGCGTTTAGAGTATTTTTAGATAAGCGCTATATAAGTCGTATTTTAAGGTTTCCGTTTTCAACGGAAGACCTTATTGTTATTCTTAAGGTTTTATATCTATTATTATTAAGGTCTTCCGTTTCCAACGGAAGACCTTATTTTATTCTTAAGTTTTTTATCTATTATTCTATTTTTTTCTTACAAATTTTGTGCAGGCGATTTCTCGAATATGCGTCATCCAATTTTCGTCAAATTTTCAGGATGATAGATATTTACTTGAATTTATATGGATTTTTTTGTTTTCGAAAAGTCAAATATTACGTCATATATTGACGTTTTTGTGAATTTTGGTGTCTTTTGTCCAGAGGGTTCGGAAACTGTAGAGATACCTCCTTCCAATGTCAGGGTGTAGACGAGATTTCATAATGTGCACAGGGGTAATCAAATTTATTCACGCGAAAAACGTCAAAGCCGCTCCATGACCGAAAAAACGTCAAACCACTGCACGCATTTTTGCACACATCGTCAATACTCTTCATACAGAAATATTTTGTAAAAACTTTAGAATAAAAGTTGTAGGTAATTACAACCGTATTCGACCAATCAAGTTTTAGCCAGCCCTTCAAAAATGAGACAAACAGTCAATAGCGTCAAACAAAAAGAATGTAAGTAATCAAACCAACAAGATCAGAATACAACGAATAAAATAAAATTGATACATAAGGGATTTCAAGGGGCCAAATAAACAGCGTTTCTATCTTCTTAAACGAAAAACATTTTGTGAAATGTTATATAACATGAATTGCTTGGAGATGTGATTCTAAACAATATGCCATCTTCAAATTTTGTCTTACATCTCCCTTTAGGGAGTTCAGGGGATGATCCCTAAAACTAACATCGTATATATTATGAAAACTAAAGATTTTTGTTATACATTGTATATAAAAATTCTAGATAATTACAAGGCCTATTCGACGATATCAAGTTTTAGGGGCAGCCCTTCAAATTAGGGGCTGAGAGGGGTCAATTTTTTTTTCTAAATATCTGAAAAACTAAAAATACTTGTTAAGCATCATTGGAAGCAAAGTTGCTTGTTTTAACGTTTTGGATCAGCTGATATCAACGAAATGAAAATTGATTACGTACTAAGGCGGATTTCAAAGGTGGCCAAAAGAGTAGATGGGACAAAACTGTTGTGATGGCTTTCTGATCTCTCGTTAAGACGAAAAACATATTTGGAAATGTTTATATAAGACAATGAATTCGCTATGGATATGTGACCTCTAAATCAATGATGTCCATCATTCAAATATATTGTCCTTACATATCCATATTAAGAGGAGTTAGGGGATGACACCACTAAAATTCAACAGTCCATGACTACACCTTATAAACTAACTAAATATGTAGCATGTTTAAAAATAAGCATTTAGTAGAAAACAATTGGACGATAAGAAGCAAAGTTTCGGAGTTCTGCAAATATTCAAGTTTGTAGGGGCTCTAATCCTTCTCTATTTAAAGCGCCGTGAAAGGCGGTTCGAAATAATTGGTTCGATATAACTAAAAATCCTAAAACTAAATAATTTGCTTAAGCATTAAATAAAACTAAAGGATCTGCTTTCTTTCAACGTTTTGCATCAGTGCTGATATTCTATACTAGAAAATGAAAAATATTCATTACATGATTATCAGAAATGGAATTTCAAGGTGGCCAACAACATGTCTTAAACCTTTAAGCGATCAATGATCCCGTAAAAAGGTGCAAAAACATATTTTGTATAGAAATCGGTTCAAATAGCGAGATTAATTGCTTCGAAATGTGAACTCTGACATTTCTGACATATACTGCCCTCTATCAATAATTTAGTCTTACATGCGTACATTAAGGAATTCGTGTTAATAACCCCTAAATACGTCACAATGCGTACTATATAGTCATTGAAAAGCTCATAGAAATATTTTTGTTATATCATTCCTTCTTAAATTCAGATTTAAATTGTGTCGCTCATATCATGTCTTAGGTTTTCGGGTTCAATTCCAATACCCAGAGAAATCGGCAATTCTGTAGATATTGTAGTTCACTCTAGAGTCATCAACTTGACACAATCGAATAATCCAATCAAAAGGGATATGATCTCATCATAATCTGAACGGAAAACCTAAACATACGTTTGCCATTGCAACGAGATTCTGAATTGAGTTGATTTATTTATTATTTTTTTTCTTACAAATTTTGTGCAGCGATTTCTCGAATATGCGTCGTTCCGATTTTCGTCTGGGATATTTTCAGGGATGATAGATATTCACTTGAATTTTATATCGGATTTTTTTGTTTTTTCGAAACGTCAACATATATTTACGTCATATATTGACGTTTTTGTGAAATTTTGGGTGTCAGTTTGTCCAAGAAGATGTTCTCGGAAACTGTTAGGAGATACATCAACTTCCAATTTTCAGGGATTGTTAGACGAGATTTCATAATTGTGCACAGGGGCAATCAAATTCATTTCACGCGAAAAACGTCAAAGCTCGCCATGACCCAAAAAACCTCAAACATTTTCACTGCATTTTTGACACTTTTCGTCTCAATATCTTTTCATACAGAAATATTTTGTTGAAAACATTTAGAAATAAAAGTTGTAGGTAATACAAGCCGTATTCGACCACATTCAAGTTTAGGCCAGCCTTCAAAATTATAGGGCTGAGAGGGGTCCAAACTATTTTTCTAAATATCATTCAAAACTAAAAAGAAATTTGTTTAAGCATTATTGAAGCAAAGTATGCTTCATTCAACAGTCTTGTTATTCAGCTGATATATCAACGAAATGGAAAATCGATTACGTAAAAAGGGATCTCAAGGGGCCAAAAGCCTGAAACTTTGATGCTTTCTAATCTCTTAAAGAAAAAACATTTTGTTGAAACGTTATATACATGAAATGCTTGAATGTGACTTCTGACAATATCCCATCTTCAAAATCTTTGTCTTACGTCGCCCTTTAAGGAGTTCAGGGGATGACCCCTAAATCAATCATCATGCTATATATCATTTGAAAACTAAAAACTATTTTGTTATACATTGTATAGAACAAAACTGTAGATAATGACAAGCCCTATACGCCCATATCAAGTTTTAGGGGCCAGCCCTTTTTATTAAGGGGCGAAAGGGGTCTCTAAACTAATTTTTAAATATTTTCAAAACTAAACTAAAAATACATTTGTTAAGCATTATTGAAGCAAAGATGCTCGTTCCAACGTTAAGTATCAGCTGATATCAATGAAAATGAATAATTGATACGTAAAAAGGGATCTTATAGTGGGCCGAAAGTCTGAAACTTTGATGCTTTCTATCTCTTAAAGGAAAAACATTTTGTGAAACGTTCTATTACATGAATTGCTTAAAAATGTGTCTCTGAACAATATGCCATCTTCAAGTTTTGTCTTACGTCGCCCTTTAAGGAATTCAGGGGATAACCCCTAAATTCAACTTGTATTATATCTGATAAACTAAAAAATTTTTGTAATACATTGTAGAACAAAAGCTGAAGGTAATTACAAGTCCTATTCGCCACATATAAAGTTTAGGGCCATCCCTCCTTAAATTAAGGGCTGAAAGGGGTCAAAACTATTTTCTAGATATCTTAAAAACTAAAAGAATTTGCTAAGCATTATTGAAGAAAAGTTGCTTGTTTCAACGTTTGTATTCAGCTGTATCAACTGAAATGAAAAATTGATTACGTAATAAGGGATTGTCAAGGGGCTGAAAGTATTGAAACTTTTGATGCTTTCTATCTCTTGAACGAAAAAACATTTTGTTAAACGCGTATATAACATGAATTGCTTGAAATGTGACTCTGAACAATATGCCATCTTCAAATTTTGTCTTTATGTCGCCCTTTAAGGAATTCAGGGCATGGCCCTTTAAAATTCAACATAGTATTATATCATGAAAACTAAAAATATTTGTTATACATTGTAGAAGAAAAGTTGTAGTAATGACAAGTCCTATTCTCCATATAAAGTTTTAGGGGCCATATCTTCAAAATTAGGGCCATAAGGGGCAAAACTATTTTCTAAATATCCAAAAAACTAAAAAAGAATTTGCTAAGCATTATTGAAGAAAAGTTGCTTGTGTCAAACGTTTTGTATCAGCTGAATAAGAATACATGAACGAATGACGATTGATTACGTATAAGGGATTTCAAGGGCTGAAAGTATGAACTTTGATGCTTACTTCTCTTAAACGAAAACATTTTGCGAAACTGCTATCATGTATCTAAACCACGCAATTGCTTGAAGTGTGACTCTGAACAATATGCCATCTTTAAATTTCTTGCTATGTCAGCCATTTAAGGAATTCAGAAAATGACCCTAAACTATTAACATCGTATATATCATGAAAACTTAAAATAGTTTGTTTAACATTGTTTATAATTGCTTAATTTCTCTTCTCCTGTATGTTTTTTTGTTCAATTCGAAAAAATATAAATTATGCATTCTGCTTAATTTTATTCATATACAGTCATATTGACACATCGAATAATCCAATTAAAGATATATCTCATCATATCGAACGGAAGACCTACTCGTTGCTCGCAACGAGATCGCGATCGAATCTAGTTTATTATTATTATTATAATTGTATATGTCTGACATCATTGCCATAGAATATGCAAAATGCTGATTTTAAATACGACTGTAGAAACCCCTTTAACATAAATTTGTTTGTCAGTAGCCTCTATTCAAAAATTGATCATACGAAGAACAAGCTCATACGTATTGATGTTTTTTTCTGTAATTCAAAACTTTGCCCAATCAAGGGTTATACATGTACATTGTATGCTTTCAGTACTGAAATTCCATTGGCTCCATCAATTGGTTTTTATTTTGTTGTTGCCCGTCGTAAAAACGACGAAACCTCTTGTCAAAAGCGCAGCTGTAGAAGTAATGTCATTCCGATTTTTAACTGTACATCTTCATGAGTATCCCAAAACGAAAGGCCTCGTTAAGAGCTTTTAAAAAGAACATTGTTATATTCAGATTTGAAACGTGATCCTATTTTTTATTTACTGTTGGAAAGCTATATCCTGCGTTTTAAGTATGTTTTTCCTCCTCGCCATCACCCACTTGACAATTGAACCATAGTTGTGTCGGGTCTAATGAAAGTCCCGAGTAGTAAGATGTCTCCTTAACAATTTTTTATACTTTGCACTCGTGTTTCTAATTTTACAATCGATGTCATTGATAAACCAAGCAAGCTAAGTATCGCACTTTCCTGGACTGCATTATGACAGTACATGTTTGACATGGGTTTATATAGGAAGATGGCAGAGTCTTAAGTATCACATTGTTAAATGATGAGGAAGGAAGTGTGCCATTTTGTCAGGAGGAAGAGATGGTTTATCATACGTTAAATGGGGGTTACTGTACATGTAAAATTAAACAAGACACATCAACTGTCGAAAATACTGTAATACCAGTGATCCAAACTAGTTTTCCGACCTCTCATGAGTCTTTACGATAATTTCGTCATACAGTAACATAAAAATATACATACAGAATAACATGATTATTTGTATACATGAGTGTTTTTCCCACCAGTGATATTTGTCATCCAGTAACTATAAACTTTCTAATTGAAGTGTAAGTGTTAGAAATATAAGTTGCCAAAGTTTGAGAGATTCCAATTATTTCACTTAATGTCAGTCTTGCGAGCAACAATTCACTGAAGGAGATCAAGACGTGTAACGTGTTTATGTGTTGTTACTTTTAAAGGAGAACTTCTAATGTCATCAGAGCTTGCTCGTCACTTAACATGATCTTCCTCGTTAATGTTTCTGGGACAAACACTCAACAGTCACTTGAATATAATGAAAGTACTGTATATTGTGAGGGTTTGTAATTAGAATTCTACAGAGGGGGAAAACCCTTTTAAACCACACATTAAAGAGAGCTTTTGTAGCATTGTGCTAAAAGACTGACTTGCTCATTTAATGCAATGTAGTTATCTGTAAATATCTGTCAGGGAGAAATATTAACATTGGTATCATATACAGTTACCCAAAGCTCTGCGAGGACTCTGTAGATGTCTGTCCCCAACTTGATACAATGATCAGGGTGTATATTTGTGTGGTTTGCATGATTAGGGTATATATTTGTATGGTTTCTCATAATTGTTGGATAGTATTACTTGATTCCGGAAAGACTTAAAAGGTTTCACACAAGCTGATGTGGAACCTCCTATTAATATTTTACGAAATCGTTTGACTAATAGACATGATTTAGTGATAGCACTAACTCTCTCTTTCTCGCCGAGAAAAACAAACAATAATTTACATTGAAATCACAAGAAACCTGTGATTTGGATTTTAATAACTATTTTAGAACTGATAGATTGTCTTTTTAACGCAACACTGTACAGTGTTCAAATAAGAAAGACAACTCTTTGAAAACAGTAAATATTCAATTCATTAAGTTACATGTAGGAGAGAGAGAGAGAGAGAGAGAGAGAGAGAAGAGAGAGAGAGAAGAGAGAGAGAGAGAAGAGAAGAGAGAGGAGAGGAGAGAGAGAGAGAGAGAGAGAGAAGGGAGAGAGAGAGAGAGAGAGATTATTTTTAGGCAGGTTATGCGTGTCTCCCTTGCTAAACAACATTGTTCTTGAAGTAAAATTCTGTGGAGTTTTATTTACCTATGTTTGATTTAATAATCTCATCTTCGTTCAATAATTTTTGCCTGGGTTCGTTATTCAGAATTGTGTTCGATTATTTTGATTTGTTTTAATATAAATTGGCGAAGTTAGCATTGTATTAAACTAAATCATAATCCCACCTATAAAAACAACATATATAAGTAATTAAAGTCGAGTGTAGGGCAACACGGACCTCCGACAAAAGCGAAGGCAGGATCAGGTGCCATGAAGGAGTAAGCATCCCCTGGTGACCAGTCACATCCGCCGTGAGGTTTTTAGTCGAAATAATATCTTCATGGGTTTACAAATCCTGTCTGGATTCGATAAATTATTTGGATTCAGTGATCATGCCATTATGTTGTGTAGGTTCATTAACCTCACCTGTTAAACTTACTGGGTTGATAAACCTACCTGGGTACTGTATAGGAAGTTTTCTGGCGTTATTGCCCGTTAAATCAGAGGTGTAAATTCCTGCGCCATTTGACGAAACGTCGGAATAATATAACTTCTGGTTTCGCCAGTCCGCAGCCAAACCCAACAAGCGTCCATTTGCCTAAAATAAATTATCAGATGTTTTGCTTTTCATGAAATATCAAATGAAGTCATACAAGAGAATTCAGATGTTTGGGGGATGGTATTATATATTTACCTTGGTGATGATTGTCGATGTCTGTAAGGTTGACGTATCAATGTGCACGATGGACGTTGGAGTAGACACGTACAGATCTAAATTTAGAATGTAAAGGAGTGAACGATTAATTTGGGAATAATTCCAAACCACAAAGCACACTTACATGTTGCATGTACATATATCTCAAAGGACAAAAGGTTTATTTTCGAAACGGCGTTCTATTCTCTACTTTCTCTGCTCAATACCACAAATTTAAAATGTTTAGGCTGTGACAACATGCCATAATGAAGGCCTTATGTAGAAAAAACAAACCCATAATGAAGGCCTTATGTAGAAAAAACAAAACAACAACCCAAGAGCTTGATATTGAAAGAAAGGAATTTTTGTTCCGAAAAACACAAATTCAATGTACATGGATTATTGTACACGCCAGAGGTGTGATTAAGTTATATCATTCTACATAAACCA
>CAJDSM010035129.1:2211-21106 GCA_903981925.1 Ostrea lurida | reverse complement strand
TTTGGGGTATTGGCTATATTAGGTTTTGTTTGTTTGATCTTTTTGTATAAATGTTTGTTATTTTTATCTATTTAATATTTTTTTGCGTGTGTTTTATCTTTTTATTTTTCGCTCTAGGTTTTTTCTGTGGGTGTTTTTTTTATTTGTTTGTTTGTTTGTTTTTGTTGTTTTTTTTTTTTTTTTTTTTTTTGTTTTTTTGTTTGGTTTTTTTTTTTTTTTTTTTTTTGGGGTTTTTTTTTTTTTTGTTTTGTTTTTTTTTTTTTTTATTACTTATTTCTTTCTTATTTTTTGACATTGGATTTAACATCATTGAATTGGAAGTTATAATCTGCATGTAAATATTGCTTCTTATCCAAAAAGCCCCTGTTCTTGAAATGAATATTTTCAAAAGGATCTTTACTGTTCATTGAAAACACTTTCTCATCAGCCTTTTGTTTCTGGTCCACGTATAATTGAACAGGATATCCAAAAACGAAGTTAAATAATGGATTAACAGACATACAGACGACAAACGAAAGGCATTAGGTAATCGAAAAAGCTTACATGATCTAATAACTTAATTGAGCTAATGAGTAAACATGGCCTTGGCGTTCACGAGAAAAAAAGATATTTATAGTTCCCCCTATGTATTTTATCGATATAAAACTGTGTTGCTCTACTGTGGCCTTGATCTTTCTTCCATGACCACGATTTGGTCAAACATAAACTCGAAGATACTACAAATCAAAACCCAGCAGTTCTTGAAAAAAAATTCTTAAACATTAAGAATTTTTTTTATATATCCCTACTTAAACTTTGTTCTCCTTAAAATTGGGGGAAAGGAGGGGTTGCTTTATTTGGACATTTTTGAATCTGTTTCCTCCAAGGAAGCTTTCAAATATACAACTTTTGTTCTGGCCTTGTCGGTCCCTAAAACAAAGGTTTCTGAATTGCCCATATTTGTTTTACAATGTAACACATTGCCAATTACCTCCCTTTGCAAATGGGCCTTCAATCCTGAGATGAATGAGTTTAATGTCCTTTACACAAGTTTGCTTTGCGCCAAGATTGGGTCACATTAGGATCTGGAGAAGATGAAAATGTGAAACATTTGCCATTGTTAAGCCGTTTTTCACACACCGATTTGACTACGAATTGTTCCGTTTACCTGATCAAGACTATGGGCTCACGGCGGGTGTGACCGGTCAACAGGGGATGCTTACTCCTCCTAGGCACCTGATCCTACCTCTGGTGTGTCCAGGGGTCCGTGATTGCCCAACTCTTGTTTTTGTATTCTATTTAGGACTTACGAGATTGATCACTGTTCGTTATCTGAGGACAGGCAGGCAGGCAGACAGACAGACAAACGGACGAAACAACAGTTGATCAGAAACGTTCGCTTCAATTTCGGGTCAGATGAGGTGAAATGACTGTTATGTTTAGATTGTGCAGAATAGATATTGTGGCGGAAAGATCAGCGGCCTTAATTTTGATTTAAACGATGGATTTATACGATATTGACTCATGATACTATAAGCGTTAAGGGTGTTATGGGTGTTTGATTACCGGCAATCAACACGACTATTGATGATTAATTAAAGCTCTTGCGAATCGCGAGCTTCAGTGAGCAATATTATTGCGATTTCCTTGTTTTAAACAATTACGCCAATAACTTTACAAAGCTAACTGCCTTTTACCACAATAAATTATGGTTAGGCAGATTCTAGATCTAGCAGCCGCTAACCAGTACCCATAAAGTTAGAAGCTAGCAGTTCACTAGGAATGAGAGTACTCAGACGGAATATTCTTATAGCAAACAATAGATAAGAACAAGTGAAAACAACGAATAGTAACCGATCTAATTAATAATTTTGAAAGATAATTAATATTGAAACAGATTACTGCTGACAAGTAAGTTGATGTTATGGAGATCCGTATATCATTTAATTTTATTTCACGTGATCAACCATAGCGCCGATTTCTCATTGGTATGAAATACACGCTTTTTAAGAATTGAAGTGAATGTTTCGATGCAACGTGGGTAGGCCGAACAACAAGATAGAAGTCTAATTGAACATTATTTTGTTGTTGTTAAGAGAATTAGAATTATGATAAGAAATTGAATCTTATATTTTGTTCGGGTGATAGTGCAGCGTTAGTCACCGAAATTTTAAGGACGGTAAAAGTTTTTCATCAATGGCCTTTCGCGCATTGAGTGGCGTTTTGACCGTTTAGAAGATTCGGTGATATTACCTGCATCACGCGGGAAAGAATGATAAGTGAATTGCATTCTTTCTTATAACGGTTTTTTTAATGGTGAGTTCAACACAACGGTTTATGTATGGCGAAGTGCGGATACGAAGCCCAGAGACACCTGTGCTGACGATGGCTATGCGGTTTGTATTGCTGTGATGTTACTGATTGTTGTTTGCGTGTCGAGGAGTTTGGCTTCTGGTGATTATTCGTATCGCGTAAGATATGGGAATAAGCAGTTGGTGTAAATTTATGCGAATTCAATTGTGTTTGCGAATTCAAAAATACTCGCAAATTAAAGCGAAAAATTAGATTATCTAGAGGGCGAAAAAAACCCGTTATACGAAACTAGCAGCAGGTCAAATGCTGTCTGAAGTGTTCCATAACCATTATAAGACCGTTCTTTATACACTGATTTTGATTGCCCCGTTTACCGTATGAAGATATAATTAAGGCTTAGGGCGGGTGTGACTGGTCAACAAAGCATGCTTACTCCTCCTTAGCACATGATCCTACCTCCAGGGGTTTGCGTTTGCCCTTCTTTTAATGTTGTACCCCATATATAATATAATTTATGAAATTAATCACTGTCCATTACCTTCAAGCCTTTTCTATAAAGACCGTTGGTGACCTTGAGGTTTAGACCCCAGTATCTATAGGATTCTAACCTAACAAAGTGAAGATTTTTAAACAATCGATCAAAAATGTGGACCACAAAGTATCTGGGAGCTTTTCGTTGAAATCCCGACCGTTTCCCCCAAATCAACGCAGAACGAGATCTTCCTTTTTCTTTTATAACAAAGCAACATGTGAAGTATAATTCAATGGAGCAAAAACTGTGACCTGTAGAGTATCCACAAGATTTTTCTTCTAGTCTTGATGACGTTGACCTTTTGACCCCAAAATCTACAGGGTTCTTCATTCTCCTTTTATGGCAAAGCTACATATGAAGCATCAAATTGATCAAGCAAAAAATGTGATCTCCAGAGTGCTCACAAGCTTTTCCCATAGAGTCCTGTAGTGACCTTGGCCTTTTACCTTTTGGCCCCTATTGGGCTGTTTGATAGAAGTATCAGTTAGATTGAATAAGTAAAATGTGTCTATCTTTTAGATATAAAGGCAAAGATAACGAACAGTGATCAATCTCGTAAGTCCATAATAGAATACATGTACATAAACAAGAGTTAGGCAAACACGGATCCCTGGATATACACTGTACCAGAGGTGGGATATGCATTTCGAAAATTTTTTACGACTTTTAGGACCGTCATCAATAGTCGCGCAATCAACACTGAGTAAAATATTGATGGAGGCGATGCTTTCCACTTGCATAAAAATAGTAAAATAATGTACGGATTTTATTGGATTACACGTATTGAAGTGTCTTGTTCCAGAACTTAAATTGCATTATCCGTGGTTTTGGGATCTTCATTGCATGCATTAGTCTTGAGAAATATAGCAGATAACGCAGATGGGGACTTTACATGTACGAGATTGTTTTCTTTCTCACGTTCATGAATTACGTCATCGGTTATTTTTTTTTAAGTCTGAGAAAACAATTGGCAGTCTCAAGGAAAACAAAATTAAGCACATGGTATTTTGAAAATCATATCTCAGTTGGGGGCGAATTTTAGATGCCCCAGCCTTTGTCATTTTTAAAGGATAAAAATGAGAAAAATATTCTTTTTTCTTCGTATATTTCATTCTGCATCTTATTACGCCAGCTTTGAATTTTAATATTTCCCCATCTTTCATGGTTTCGCTAAAAAATAAAAGATATTACGGTTCAACACGTATGTCTCTGCTTGCGCACTATTTTATAAGTCCAATGAAAGAAATCTCTAAAGTTAATTGATACCTAGAAAATTGAGGCAGTGATTTTTCAAACCAAAGGGTCAACTCAATGTCCATATAAGAAATCACTAAGTCTTCTATCAATTTCGTGAAAGCATTTTGTAGAACATCAGAAATGCCTATATAGTAGATAGGCGATCTGCACACAAATACTGAGTACTAGTAGTTAGTTTCAAATCGAAACGATCTGTAATTCATCAATATGCACCACTACATATAAAAATCAATTCATTATCTCAGGGGGTATAAAGAAAAAAAGTCTGGAAAAGGACAAAAGACTGGACAACGGTACAACTATATGTCTTGACCACTTAGTGACGGGGGCATAAAAAGGAAAGTTATACTATTTATAAAACAAAACAGGACATCATTTGTTCAATATTTAAAAACAAACAAGCAAGTGGATTCAATTAATGTTTCTTCTAAATGATTTCAATGTAACAAGTTCTACTTTTCCACAATAAATAAAATATTGCCATTATGATCCCCATTAGGATATAACAGTTTAAGAGTACCAATAATAAAGCTATATCTATTAATTCATTCCTAAAATGTTGACTATGAACTCTAAATCGTTTATTGTTGAAATGCATTTTGCTTATTATGAAATACAATGTAGGAGATATTGACGAGGCGCCATTGATAGTGTTTTAAATTCTAAAGATTGGTTTTGGTTCTATTTCTGAAATAGTAGTACAAGAGTATAAATAAGTCAATTTCAGGAATAAATACTATCATCACCAAAACAGCGACAACAACAATAGCGGCGACAACAACAACAACAACAAGGAAAACAACAGCAAGGACAACACGGACAACAACAACAAAAACAACAACTAAATGGTAGACACAGATACGTCACACATCGCTAACATCACAAGCATCACTAACTGTCCTTGGAAAATACGTCTCTGAAATTTTCCTCCTGCGCCCCCTGGTGACCGTTGTATCCTCGTCTAGTTGTGATAAATCACACTAGAAGCGTCCTTTAATAAACTCTTGACATTTTTTTCAGGAATTTAATTAACTTTTCAAAGCGAGGGACTTGTCCAAATCATCGTGACCGTCGCGCGGATCCTAACATCGGTGGGATATTGAAATTTATCGACTATTGCAGAATATCTGTTTAAAGGTCACGGTTGTTTGGAGCTGAGACGTCACATTGTGTATCGTACGCTATTCAATCACACTTTACGTAAATATTCTTTTTTTAAATACCGTTCAACGAAGGTTTTCAATTTCTTATTCGTGTTTCTTGAAATATTATTTGATTTATTGAATCAATTTTTATAATTATTTTTTAAAAACTAATGGTGTCCAGGATGCAGAAATAAGCAAAATGGTTTTTGTTCTTTGTTTGGGAAATACATCCACCTAAAATGTAAAATGTCTGTTCATTTCTGAATCATTTATTACATCCGGGAAATATGTTGTTTTATTACATGTACTTTGAAAGAAAATTTTGTTTGCTGGAGTTCACCCTAAAACCTTGACATAAAATGACTAGAATCTGAAGATTAGCCATGCCACTTTCGGCGCTGACTATCAAATACATGGTACATGTATTAGCGTATAATTAGACCTCGCTGATTGGAGGAAGACGATTACGTGAATTGTCATGAATAAAATTTCCTTACATCACGGCACCTTATTGTTTGGACAATTTATTTTCCGTTACTGCTGCTGTTTAATAGTACAAGATATATCACCCAAAAGCAGCTGTGCACATAAAGATTTTAATTATTTTCTAATGAATATCATATAACATTATTTTGTTAGTTAAAATAATACAAACGTTCTATTTTGAATAAGCGTCAGCTGTTGCAACCTTAACTCGGGGTGCCTGAAGAGGACAAATTGATATATTTTTTTGTATGTTGTACTTTAGACAAGAAATTAATTCTATTTCAATGAATCGAATTGGTGTAGAACATTTAGCAATGTTTTAAGAATATTGATTTTCCTATACACAGCAAAAAACGCAGACCAATAACAAATGAAAAAGGAAGTTTGTATAACATTGATTGAATGAATCTGTGGGTTGATTAAGGAAATATTCTGTCGCCAATTACATGCGAGTTGTGATGTTTCTGCACGTGTTCTACGATAAAATCGTTATGCACGGTTTTTGTGTGCATTTGGTGATTGGATTTGGAATAATAAGGCAGATATATGTAATAAAAAGCTTTATATCGTTTCAATTGTACATGTGATTTTATTGTTTTATTGCTGAATGAAATTATCTTTTCTTCTTTTTTGACACGCGGTGTAGAATTTCTGTATGGGAAAATTGTACATTACACTTAGATCAAGATATTTTTTTTATGTAAATTGGAATTGGCATCACTTCGATCAATTTTCTGCATGCTGCAAATGAAATTATGGACAGCAAAAAAAAATTTACTATAGACTTGTAGCGCGTTAAACTCTTTCTCAAACCGCGTCCATAACTAAATTAAACTTATTCCTTTGCATAGTCTTATTTTTTTTTTTAAAGTCGTTGACAAGAAAACGCCTTTCAACTTGCAACTGCAGACTTGACGACTTTGATGATTGGAACGGATATAAATGTAATGATGATTTAATTTTCATTCATGTTGTAGAAACCTTCAAACAACTCTTTTGATTTCTTCCTTCGTCCCCGTAATTGCGCAGAACGATATAAAATCATGGAAACGATCTAAGGATTATGGATTGTCCTTACTGCGAGTCCTGAGAAAATAGGTATGTATTAGGAATTGACTCGTCACCAAAAACAGGACCGTCAGCATTCCAGAGGTTTCCGGTTTCTTACAGAGCGCAAGTGATGCCAGCCAGTCTGAATTCATGAAAGTGAATACCGAAA
Source organism: Ostrea lurida (assembly GCA_903981925.1). NCBI lineage: Eukaryota > Metazoa > Mollusca > Bivalvia > Ostreida > Ostreidae > Ostrea > Ostrea lurida. The sequence continues at coordinate 14,175 of CAJDSM010035129.1, read as the reverse complement.
TGTACATGTCAGGACCCGTCACTTGTTTCAAGGGGGAAAAAAAAAACTTGAAAACATTATAGAATTCCTGAATATTGTAATATCAAAATAAACTTGCTAATTAATTGAAATATAATTGGAAAAGACAAATTTCAAAATTATATATAAATGCTTATGGCATAAGAAAACAATAAATTTTTCGAAAACAACACGAAACAAAATAAAAACAAACAAAAAAAACAAACAAAAATTAACAACATCCTACCATCCAAAGACCCCCCCCCACAAAAAAAAAAAACTTTCGAAAAAAACAAAACACATTAAAGTTAATAAAGAATAAAACACTCAACCCTAAATTTCAAACACACAACAAAAACCTCCAGAAAAAACAAAAAAACAAAAACCCCAAAGCCAAAGCCAAATTCAAATAAAAAAAAAATAATAAGCGGATAGACGTTTAATTCCATACCTATATATTTTACTGAATGAAATATATTTAAGATGGGGTATCTTCATTCTTTATAAAGTTAATGTAAATGCATTGCTAAATAAAAGAAAACCAACAAAAATAATCGGATTACTTTTAAAAAATTCCTCTCAAAAAGCTAAACATTTGGTCACACAGGATCTGCTTATTTCATTTGAGAAATGTCCAAACTCAATTAAACTTTGTTCTACAACTCCTTTCCTCATGCCATTCTGCACATTGTGATCGCATTCAAATCACATCCCCGTTCCCCTGAATTACTGAACCTCTTTTTGCCTATTTGATTATTATCTCACATAGTGTAACATGTTTGGTGCTTCGTCACTTAGAAATTCAGGACATTTGTATAGTTCAATTGTTATTTGAGACCGCTATTCTTGAAAACAATCTTTAAAAAAAAAAAAAAAAAAAAAAAGTATATATAGTTATATTTTTGTTAACTTAAAGAAGCTAGAATGAACTAAAACTGTATGAAAAAGGGAATATATTATTTTTCTTGAGGTCTACTTTCGAATACATGTAACATGTATTGACTTGCAGTTGGTTTCTGTGATTTGCATCACGATGACTGAATGTATGCCATTATTTAGATGATATTCTTCATTCTTACGCAATTGTTTTTCATTGCCGTACTAAACTAGATTCCAATTTGAGGCGTTTTTACAATTTTTAGATCTTTTCAAAATATTCTTAATTCCATATAATGGCACGAAGGTCATGTCTTTTGGGGGAGATGAACTAATAAGTGAATGACCCTTGACAGACACGTCAGATCGAAATTAGAATATTATTCCTATGTTGAATTGTGTGAATGAGGAACCTCCCATATATCAGCCAAGTTCGTTTTGATGCCGTGTGGATTAACTTTTACAGAAGATCAGTCCAGTGAGGTAAACACAAGAAATTCGACATTTATTGGCTTTTAAGATTTTTTTTTTTTTGTAATATTACATCCCTTTAAGAATACGAAGGTCACCAATTAGAGGGTGAAGTACCGACCAAATTTTGACGCTATGCTTAGCGCTCAGAGCCGTAGCAGTGAGGGTTCTGTAACATTGCCACGCCATAAATGGACAAGGGCCTTCCGATTTTAAAGATTCTACCGTTAAGCCAAAAACTAGGTCACGAAATTGTGAGGTAGTAAAGAAACATATACAAGTAATGACAGAGTACTGCATATTTGTGTACAACCTCCAATAAATTAATAACAATTTCTAAAGGCGAGGCACCAGAGTTTGCATAAAACGAACGGCGGAGAGCATTTAGATTGGAATGCTTCTCAGAGAAATTTGATTGAAGATGAAAAGTGGAACGGAATATGCTAAACAAATACACTTACCAATTCTTATTTTATTCAGTCAAGAATGCATGCTTTAAGTAGAGAGTTTATTCTGGGGGGGGGGGGGGAGGGGGAATTAAATCAAACTCCGACTGGAACTACTGACCCTCCGCAAGTTGACGTTTGCTAACCTAATGAGCTACTCGACTAGGCATTCAAATCTGAACGGAATAGACCAAACTATACACTCGTAAGACCCTTATATGATTTTTCAGCTATCGTTCCAAAGGGAGTCAAGCCATGTGACGGATGTGAAGTACTCCCCTTAATATCCAAATTCCTTCTGCTGATTCTAATGCAATTTTATTTTCTTTTTCAAGTAAGTACAATAAATGGATTATAAATATATAGTCATTTTCTGTTTTACCTTATTACTTACACTATCAACAATATTAAACACAGTATGAGCAAGATTCGAGTACCCACAAGACGGTCCAGGTCATCATTTGCTTTTAAAACTGGCAGCACAACAAGATCAGCACAACAGGACCATAAACTCTTTTTTTCCAAAACTATCCGATTTTTGTGTTTTTCCAAATTAAACTACCGATTTTCGTCGCGTACGTAGTGTATGGTTACTATAATATGTTCTGAGAAGCACTCCGAAGGGAATCTATGCCGAGTTCGCCAGCGCAATCAGTAAAAATGCCTCAGTTATCCTGAGAATCAGGATGGAGCCCTGTATTCTATTGATGCGCATGTCATAATTGAAGTCAACAGCACAAAAAAGTCATCAATCATGACGGTCTTACAATCAAAGAGCCAAATTGGCTGCCATCATGTCTTACGAAATGTCTTCGCGGCATCTTGTTCTCGTTGGCGAGATTCGCTTACTGTCAATCGTGTTACACACTTCTGTTTCAGCACTTAGAGAAATTAATTTCCAGAGAACTGGACGGTGGTCGCGCCTTGGAGTGGATGACGTCTCTTGGCTGTTTTGGAGATCGGGGAGGTCTCGAGACTTTGCGCGCGTTTGTTTTCTGGTTTCAGGTCGTGAGCTGTGGTAAAGTGTGTTGTCTGTCATGGTTTGTTGACTACAACCACATGAATCGGACACCATCTGCCAACACAAATATAAAAAAACCCAATATATATCACTTTAGCCGTGCTTATAAAAGGGCCCTTTAAGTAGTTTTTGAAATGCGAAACTATGGGAAAACAATTCCTCAAAAACAATCAGAGATACTGTTTTAATTGTCGTTTAAGTATTAGCAGCAATTAAAGTACGACCCCAACTTACATACGATTGGCAATCTGATCTCTTTATGTTAAAGAGTATTGCAAGAAGGTGACGTCCACATTAATTACGTTATGACGTTTTCTGCATTTTTGAAACAAGTTATAATGAACCTTTTTCGTTAGGAACGGACTCATTATGCTTAGAAGGAGAACAGGGACATTTCGTAACTATAGTTCTGTAAAGATATACTAGTCTTAGTAGATCTATCTTTAAATGGGACGCGGAGCAATATTTGCCATAACAACAAAAATGGAGACAGGAAAAACCAATAATTGCACCTTTTATGGTCCATTCCTAAGCGTCACATGACGTAAATTAGCAAAGTACTAATCCAGTGATTTGATAAGAGAGAATAAAAGAAATTACGTTTTACACTTGAAATTAAATACATGTACAGTAGTTAAAACTTAAACTGTAGGGACCCCCGTAGCTGCGTAAGAATAAGCAGCCACACTGTTACAGTTAGCGGTTATCTAATCAACGGCATTCTAAAGAAAGCGGGGTTATCAATGATATTGACAAAGCTATGCCATCTCAGAGAAAGAGAAGGTCTAATTATTACCATATAGGCCGTTTTTCAATTAACATTTGTTATTTTCCGTTGACCGTCATTGTTCCACAGGGTATTAGTTACACAGTGAATGTGTTTTCGTTGCTAAGGCTGCGATCAGTGAACAGAGAGATTAAATGTAACATGTAATAGCACTCGTTATATATTTGCAAGGAGAAGTAAATGTAAAAAAGGAGATCATGTGAAAACTATATGAGTAATTTCCGATACTTTAACAACGGTGAATTCACAGGAAATGTATGTTACACTATGATAATATTCCTCTTTGAAGTGCACTGAACTTTTTGAAATATCTAGCCCTGCAATTGTCATCATAGTTGAAATGATGAAGATATGAAGAAATATCGAGACTACTTTTGCTGTTAGCTGTTAAACATTTCACCGTCAGGATTGCATGTTAACCGGAGTACCGAGCTTTCAAATTAAATGACAACAATTAAATTGGGACGAAAACTATAATAATCTCAAGGTCATTCAGGTGTCAATTATGAACTTTTTTTTCTTCAAAACATGAACAATTTCAATCTATATACCTGTTCCCACAGGTACGGGCATGTTTAGAATCAGGATCGAGTAATCTTATGCAGCAAAAGTAGAAAAATTACGTAGTAGCAGGGTATGAAGTTTCTTATGATCCCAAAATCCTACTGCTATCATATTATGTAACTCACGATTTGATTTAACTGTAACGTATCACTCCCACACCCTCCCCCCACCCCCACACACGCCACACCAGAAATCCATGCGTTTTATGTTTTTAAGCAAAGCATTTACATAGAAGAAAATTTGCTTGGTTTAAAACATATCCATTCACGAAGCACATCGAAATGCATTACAAAATATGCTATGTCAATCAAATTGCAATGGTTTAATGTTTAAGTAAACATTTTGAATAGGACGGTACTGAATTACTCCATTGTTATGGTTCTTCTCTACTTCGGATCCTTTGTGATTACCGATGGAGTAATTATTGGTAACGTTACTCGTGAAGTCCGGACGTGTACTGTAAGGAACAAATATCACAATTAAAGCATGGCTTCAGGATTGGAGATTAAAAATTATATGAACGAGTTTTTCATTTGCGATTTATATTTGGGTGAGAAGTGAGACAATGAAATTAAACAACTTTATGTAAATGTTTCCAACCCCCCAGGGTTTTTATTTTTTTTAATGTTTTGAACTGATGTCAACATTAATAGTCAAATTTCCTGATTTACGTTTTTCAAATTTCTTAATGCAATTTTAAAACATTATCGAGACTTTGTTTTAATCACCGCATCTGATTGGCTAAGCAACAATCCTTTTACTGGTTCTTAAGCATTTTGACGTTTTTGACTAGTAATGTTTTTCATACAGTATTTCCTTAAAACACAACTTAAAAGCTATTACATGTATATATCTTCATTGTGTTTAGAAGTAAATTTGTAGAAGAACCCGATTTCTCCAAGAAACCGTGTTAGAATGCAAACCAAAAACATTGAAGTTTTCTCTTTTATAAGTACATTGCAAAAAGCCCACACATCCAGGGTAGCGTTGTTGTTCTACATGTTATTTCTGACCATGTAGCAACGGATGCATTACTTGACAACAGATGTAACCAGCCAATATTAGAAAAGTCCTACATGCGTAAGATTTTTAATATTCATTTGAAGGTTTAGATCAAAAGATTTTGAAATACAACATTTTTTTTGAAAGGAAAACGACATTGATGCATAAAAACAAACCAATATGGATATTGAACTGAAAATGACGACAATGAATAACAATATTTGATGACTGGCAATTAATTTGTTAGTAACAAAGTATCTTAAATTTTTCTAAAGAAAATTATCAGGGTTGATAACTGATTCAAACATATCGTAAAGTAATAAGATCCGCTGTTTCGGGTTCCAAAATTAATTGTAAATTTATTATTATAACACTTTTGCTGTAAATAAAATGGTTATAAATATACATACTTGGATTCTGATTTTGAATTTATTGTTCATAATACTACTACTAATACAGTTCTGGTGGCCAGAAAAATCTGAAGCCGGCTTCATTTCATTGATCAGTGAACATTTGAGCACGTGCGTAACTATGATTTACGGAGAGGTTATTCCTGTAAGGTACTAGTGACGTTTTCAGCTTCTATAACCTTGATGAGAAAATTTTTAATTTATCGAAGCAGGCTAAAAGATGTTCTAGCTACAATGATATTTACTTAATGACTAATAATTATTGGTAAATATCGGCACTCGTGGGATGTAAATCGCGGCCGACAAAACTTGCAAATTTTCAACCACTCGATATCATCATTTGCTGTTCATTTAATTCCTATATCACTTAATTCCGAAAATATGGTGCGATTTCATTAATCGCTCATCGCAGCGCAATCTGATGCGTCTGCAGATATTATGTGGGAGATAGTAATTTAACAGAAAACCGAATTTATACAATATTGCGTTTTGCTGTGGATGTCATTATCAGCCAATCAAATTTGAGGTTACAAGTGAAATTGAATATCAAGGTTAATTTATTGGTGTTTATAGTTCATTAATTCGTTAATGTGAGCGTGCAACGATTAAGATAACAAATTAGTTACATGTGAAATAGTAGTCATTTAAATTATGTGATGATGCTACATTAAAACGGAATTAATAATAATGACAAGTTTATTATTGGAAGACCACTTACATTGATTCAAAACAAATGGCATGACATTTTTTTTTAATATACAGTCGAACCTCGTTATTTCTCGAAACTTGGATGGAACCAAAAAAAAAAACAGTATTGAGTATCGTTGAATTCGAGAATGTCCGAGTGGTTAAAAAATACTAACAATAGGTGGTTTGGGAATTCCAACCCGTTTGACATAACCATTTGATATTCGAGTATTTAGTGTTCGTGATATCGAAGTTCAAACTGTAGTGATAATTTTGGAAGGGAGGATATGAAAAATCTACAATATTGGTACACTTCCGTAAAGATCACATTGTACACTCATTATCTTGTGTATTTTTTTTAAGCCCCTTTTACCATGACTTTTGACCTATACTGATTAGCTGTTCAGGTATTGCACGCACACAATTTCTACCACTCACTGTTTGATGTTGATGACTGTTAGCTGTCGCTATGCACGCCACAAGACCTTACCATAACTTCTTTGTATTTGAGCGACTGCAGCTGTCGGGTATGCACGCACATATCCGGAGCAAAAACACGCCGAAGAAAATCTTTTTGAGGAGCGGTATGAATGGGTTGTCCTCTGTGTCCCTTATGGTGGATATTGAGGGTGAAGACCGTCATTACGTTGCCAAGGAAACGATGATGGATGCGTGACGGCCGTAGTATATACCTAAATGTAAGATCAGTATGTTTGGGACGAGTTCCGTTGAAACAAAACAAAAGCAACACACACGCCATTTTGATGGCAATTAATGCATCCACTTCGTTGTAACGTTAAAGACGTGGAGATGACAATTTTTTGACAATCTATTTCATAATTTAATCTCTTTTTTAGAAGTTTTTTGAACTTGATTATTCTTTTGAATTCTCATTTAAAAGCTAAGAATATTACTTCAATATACAGTAATTTTCAAAATGGGTGAAAGAAACGTGTTTTGTAAATTATTTGTTTCATAGCCTTTGTTTTAGACTGTCATTCGCCTACTTAGATTTGACGACGGTAACCCTGTTTACTTTGTTTCGACTACGGGCTCACGGTGGGAAGAGGCTGCCTGTGACCGGTCAGCAAGAGGATGCTTTACTCCTCCATGGCACCTGATTCCGGCCTTTGCTTTCTGTCGGGGAGGTCCGTGATTGCCCCTCACACTCCGTTTTTGTTAATCAGTTTTTTTTGGAACTTATTGATTACGTTTAAACCAACATTGTTTACTTCCCGCAAATTCATATTTTTGGAAAATAAAAAATATTTTCGTCCGCATTCCATATTTCAATCAATTATTTTCATTTTTTCAACGCAACAGTGCTTCTGAACCCACAGAGACATACAACTAACTACTAGCTCAATCATAGCGAAGAAATTCCAGCGGTACATGCACTGCCTTGCCTGTCTGCTAGCATCTTCACTTCACGTTCCTATTAGTTTTTTCTCCCCATATCGCGACCTGTTCCACTATTTAGCGTTAGGTCAGTTGTCCCATTAATTGGAACCTCTGGGAGGCGGGCGAAAGACCTTAACAGGGTCTATGCATGCCAAAAATATTTTATTTGTAGACTGCAAAGGAATTACTTCCTGATGTTTAAAACGTAAAATGAACCGCATCAAAAATCGGCGCAGACAATAACAGAGTTATGATCCCGTAATTGTGGCTTTTTTACCTGTTTTCAAAAATCAATCGAGCAAAAATAGAAAGAAACGACCGAAAAACGGAGGCATTTTTTCTCGTGACGTCATGGAAAGTGTCTATGTTAGAGGCCGCGACTAATATTGGGAGAATAAAGCACAGTTCTAGCTTTTTAAACAGGTTCGTTTTAATGGAGTGATGGAAGCCTTAGTTTCATTCCGATTCAGAAGTATAATGACATTCTACATATCCGAAATTAGGTTCAACAACCGCAATCTTTTTATGTCTGAGGCATAGCTAATCCGTGTGTATTATCTTGTCTACAATTTAGTGAACGGAGCGAGGTGTGAAGAAAACTCTTTTGAAGCTTTATAAATGCGCGTAGTACACCAGCATTTTGATAACGAAATGGTGATAGAAAAAATTATGGACTTTGAAATACATATATTGTTGCAAAATGAGATTAATAAATAGCATTGGGTTGTATAAATACTTGATTTTTTATCGAAAGAGAAAGTTTAGCGGACTATTCTTTGAATTGATGAAACTATATTATGGTTTTTGCACTTACATTTATTGTTGCGAAAAATAAAGGACGTGAAAAAATAATTGAACATAATCTACAATCAGTTATGAATCTATACTAGTTGTTTTTGATTAGGAACAATTTCAACAGACATTGAATTTTAGAAAGAGGAAAGTACTGACCAGTATTGATAGAAAAAACGTCAATGGCTTTCGTAAACACATCCTTTGTCGGCTCGCTATATTTACACTGTACAAAACAAAATGCACGCATCAACTAAATCCATAACTGTGCTTTTTGAAATTTAGGATGGTACGGTAGTAATTTGAATTGAACATAGGGATCGATCGTGTTCAAATTTACGCGTTTAGAAAAAGTTTGTAACATTTTACTTTGCAACATGGTTACGAACAGTATCGGAAGAGGGAATTACCCGCCATAAGAGCCTTTCGCTTTATAATGGATTGGACTGGGACTCTAGATGAGGAAGAAATTGCATCTGATAATCCTTGAACCCAGCCCTCGTCGTCAGACAGTGAATAGAGGGAATAGCCGATCATACAATCAGATGTCCAGACTGCATGTGCAAAACCGTGCGTTCATGGACGTCGACGGTCGCACATTGCAGACAATCATATCAAAACAAAATTTCTAATTATTACATTTTAATGTTTACCATAATTAAATTAGTTTACTTTCAACATTTGTTGACATATTGGACAACTGTCGCACACGGCCTTGAGGATTAGACTCCCATGGTTATCAGGACCGGTTTACACCAAAACCTCAGCTTCCTCCAGCTATTCACACCTGCACAAGAACTTGGCTCCGCCCCCACCTAAACATACCTGAGGTAGGACCGGTGGGTCGAAAAACCTCGGCCTACAAATGACAAGTGCACGCGTTAAAATCCGAGAGTTAATATTAGGTACTGGCACCCTTTTTCGTTCGGTAGTATCGCGACAATTAATATAGGTTATTTTGTTTTGCAAAAGAAATGTATATTATTCCAAAACTTCCATTAGGCCTATATCATAACTCATAAAACTTCTCAGTAAAACGATTTTTTGGTGGCATTTGTGCATAAATCTTTTCACTAAACTGATTTTTTTTCTTTTTTTTGCATTGTAGGCAATTTCTAACCCGCTTCGTTTAATTATTCACACGTTAACAAATTCTTAACACGAGCTTTACGAGAGAAAACGAATTCAAAATTCTGCTACATACAATGTAAATTACGCACCAACTTTTTTTCGGCAATTAAAAATTTCTGGAAATAAAAAATGTGTATTACTGTAAATGGAGCGTCAACGAAGGGCGGATTTTTAAAAGGTAAGTTTATTCCGCCATGTGGGCGAGAGGATTTCACAATTTGGTCCCTGCGCCCACAAATAAAATTATCCCCGCAATTGCGTAGTGGTTATTTGGCAATCCTGAATTCAGTCTGTACCTACAGTAAATAAAATAAAAAGTATAGTCAGAAATTTCACTCCGTTTCATTCTTCTCGGAGCCAGATTGGTTTCAGTCGGAGGAAAAATACGGTAATGCATTGAAATTAATTATGTAGTTAAATCAAAATTATAACCAGGGTTCAGCCACTTGCCCTTATATTTGTATGTTCCACCATGCGGGAAAAATTATTCATGGCTCTAGTGAATTGTTACATGGATATAAGTGCAACTTTTTCTCACAACGTCCGAAAGAAGGTTATATTTTTCAAATCAATACATATATCACGGGTATAATTCATTGCCCGATACTATTACTACGACTGGGAAAAATTTTACAACGATCACTAAAATTTTAATTATCTTACAACAATTTTAAATACGTTGAAAATACAAAACAAACAAATTCAACGAAGCAGATTTTCAACTGCTCATTCGTACTGTTTTTTCTACTTTTCGATATGTTCAAAAACATGCGGTGACGTCACGCGGATTTGCGCTTAAACCGGCTTTTTTCAAAAATGCGTTTCAGGTGATGATTGGAGTTTTTTCGCTAATATCCTCTTGTTAATTTCATTCAGTATTCTTCGATCAATAATTTTCAGGGGACATCATTTTTTTTGAAAGCTTTCAGATATTTATTCTATCAAAAAATAGCATTGCATTGCACAGACCTTTAACAGTAAGGATCAAGTATCCCCAAATTTGACCTTTGTGAGGCGCTGAAGGGTTCTTTATCGTAATTACAAACAGCTTCGGTTGTTTAATAAATATATTTTTTTGAAAATCCATTGAAGTCATGACAGGCATACATATAAATGACGTAATTACCAATCGAGGTAGAACGTTATAAATGACGTAATTACCAATCAGAGGCAAGGAACGTTGAGTGGGGTGGCAAGGTTTTCCTGCTAACCAGCATCATAAACACCGTCATGGACAGGAAGAGTGGTGGATCCCCATTGTCACTTTTCTCTCCTAAAAATAAAAATATAAAGATGGTGATTCCATCGTCACTTGCTCTCTAAAAATAAAAAAATTAAAAAGTGGTGATTACCCAATCGTCACTTTGCACCACCTAAACACATATTACAGGAGTCGGTGATTACCATCGTCACTTTATCTTCCTAAAAATAACATATTAAAGGATGTGGTTGATACCATCGTCACTTTCTCTCCCTAAAAACATATTTACAGAGTGGCTGTACCATCGTCAACTTTCTCCCCTTAAAAATAACAATATAAAAGAGTGGTTGGATACCATTCGTCACTTTCTCTCCTAAAATAAAAATAATGAATATAAGAGTGGTGGATTTCCCATCGTGACTTTGTTCCCCTAAAAGCACATATAAAAGAGTTGTTGTATGGACCCCTGAAAGAACAAATAAAAGGAATGATGATACTGTTCGTGACCTCCCCCCCCCCCCCCCCAAAAAAAAAACTAAACCATAAACATTTATTAATCCAAAAGAGTGGTGCATAAAACCTAAAACATATTAGAGTGCGTGATGACCACGTCACCTTTTCTCCGATAAAAAAGAAAGTTTAAAAAACACATTTGAAAGAGTGGTGATATTACACATCGTCAGTTTCTCACCCTAAAAAACACATTAGGCAAAACCGTTAGTGGGTACAGAATCACATTAACATCGCAAAACGGAAAGCTAACTGAGTTTTTCAAACTGATCGATTCTATTTTGGAATCGTGTTATTTGCAGTAATAATTGTTTTCCCATTGCCGCCGATAGCTGCTGTTTTGTCATTGAATATTCACCAGCTGCAGATAGTATCATATGAGAGCACGTCGGTAAGACTTATGGTACATGTAGAATCTTTAAACACTTATAATAACCTACAGGATTATGTAATTGTATATTTCCTACAGGGAATTAACTTGTCACTTATAATATATACTTTATGTATTTTCATTTTTCACTCGTGCTTTTCATTTCTCTTTTGCTTTCATTTTTCACGTGCTTTCGGTTTTCATTGTTTTCTTTTTTCACGTTTGCTTCAGTTTCTCTCGATACTCATTCTTACGCACATGATTACTGACTAATAATAATTTCTCACTGGCAGGGGGA